>JAFEMH010004709.1:0-55000 GCA_022495995.1 Adenophora triphylla var. japonica | reverse complement strand
ACCCGTTTTTTCAATTGTTTAGAAAAAACACGTTTTTTACAAGTTTTTTATATATATATATATATATATATATATATATATATATATATATATATATATATATAATATAAATTATATATATAATATAATATATAAATTATATATATAATATAATATATAAATTATATATATAATATAATATATAAATTATATATATAATATAATATATAAATTATATATATAATATAATATATATATTATATATATAATATATATATATATATATATATATATATATATATATATATATATATATATATATATATATATATATATATATATATATATAATATATATTGATGACGCCAAGCTTTTCAGGGTCAGGAGCGGTTCAAGGATATCTGGCTTGATATATTTAGTGGTTGGTTGGTACCTAAATCACAACACAAATAAACACTGTTAAGGTCAAAGTTGGATGTTACTCCAACTCAAGCCCTCGGGTGTGAGAGTAAGAATACTGAGATAATAAGGCTTTGAATATCTTGGAGTGTGTGTGTGTAGGGTTTTAGAGTAATAGGGCTTACTCAATATATTTGGAACTTACCTTGCCCAAGGGGATAAAGGTCTTCTATTTATAGGCAATGTAGTGGTGCTTGTTGATGTAAGCAATGAGATCAGCCCTAGGGGGCACTTTGGTATTTGACCAGCTACACGTGTCCGCAGCTAATTGGCCGTGTCAGGGAGGGAACATTGACTGTCAAGGGGACATGGCTGAAATGGACATGAGCCGTGTAGATGGCTTGGCGCATTAAATGAAATAGTAGGCGCCTGACTGAGCCGCATTAAATGCGTGATGGGGGAGCCGGCAACTTGCATGTCGAGCCGCAGCTATCTTGCTCGCAAGGGCTTGACATTAACCGGGAGGCAGGTGAAGCCCGCGGTCAACATCTTGGGCGCGGTGGAAAAGGTATTTGACGGCACGGATGGAGCGGTCATACCTCCCGCGGTAATGGGTTCCGCGGTCATACAATCTGCGGGCACGGACCCAACGGTCATAGATCGTGCGGGCACGAATATAGCGGTCAGGATCCCTCCGGTCTTTGATAGGATTAATGCGGGGAGGGACACGGTCTTGACCTCAAGGGCCTATCTGTCCGCGGTCTTCCCCAGCGGTCTAGGAACTGCCACGTCACTAGTTCCTTGGACCAGACCGAGCGCGGGCCCGGTCCCAAGAGATCCGGCTCATCAATGGCCCCTAGCTCCGAGTGTGATTATTTATGGTACGAGCGAGGAGGTACTAGAAGCTTCGGTTGGATTAGACCGCTTTGCTGGCGAGCACCGGTGTTAGCATTTTTGTTGGTTATTGCTTTGCCTCACGGGCTTATGGGAACGTTCGGGAGGCACCGGTGAGAGACACGTGGCCCCTTGCATCGTGCTTCCCGGTTAACAAGTGGGCCCCTTGGCGTATGAAAAGACGGGCGTGGTACGCGTAAAAGGTACGCGTCAATCATCCGAGAGGGGTAATAAATGTTTAACCGGCGGAATTTTCAAATATTTCAAACGTTGGAGATGGTTCAGGGTTCAAGGAACGGTTTGTGGGCTAATTAATACGGGTTAACGGGTTAACCCGTATAGGTAGGCCTTATAAATACCAAACCCTTAAACCTCAAACCCTTTTTACCGTTTCCCAACCTTCAAAGAGCTTAGAGAGAGAATTTTCACTGCGAATCTTGTGCTAGTGTTCTTCGAATCCAACCCTCAAGCTTTTCCTCGTAAGTAATTGTTAGGGTGTTTCTTCTTCATCTCTTTCTGTTTTCTTTTTCTTGGTTTTGAACAATGACTACTCGTGAATTTGGACCCCGCCGTCCCATAGAATTAGGAGATGGAACCACCCCTGATATCTTTGTCGTTTGTAAACGGACGGGGGGAATTTTCAGGAAAGTAGGTTTGGGGTGGATAAGGCTGTCCCTTAGGTGTTTTTTGTATTTCTGTGAGAAAGCAGATTGGGGGCCGTTCGTCCCACCCCGGTTTGGGGTGGATAAGGCTGTCCCTTAGGTGTTTTTTGTATTTCAGTGGTGAGGACGTGGTGGTGTCCTGGGTGACCGCATGGGTCGATGGCTGGACCCTGTGATAGGATTCCTACGTATCCCTAGCAGGAATCAAGCCTGGTCGTAGTTCAGAGGTCGTGAAATCTGTGAGTGCGGGCGTGGTGGTGCCCTGAAGTGTTGTGTGACCGCCGAGGTCAGTGGTAAGGACGTGGTGGTGTCCTGGGATGGAAATTTTATGATTTTCCGAATCGGGTAGTTTAAGGCCTTCCGGGCCGGAGATAGTGATTTGGGAGGTTTATATGGTCTTCCGGACCGAGTGGTTTAAAGCCTTAGAGGTGAGGATGGGGTGAGGACTTGAATCGTCTTACGAATGTGGTTGCGCCACGCGTAAGGACTTTGAATCGTCTTACGGCGGTGGGTGCCACGGCCGGAGGACTTTGAATCGTCTTGAAAGGCGGTTTTGGTGCCACGCTGGAGGACTTTGAATCGTCTTCTGGCGGCGGTGGGTGCCACGCGGGAGGACTTTGAATCGTCTTCTGGCGGCGGTTGGTGCCACGCGGGAGGACTTTGAATCGTCTTCTGGCGGCGGTGGGTGCCACGGCTTTGAGGACTTTGAATCGTCTTACGGCGGCGGTTGGTGCCGCGGCGGAGGACTTTGAATCGATCTTCGCGGCGGTTGGTGCCACGTTGGAGGACTTTTGAATCGTCTTCGGCGGCGGTTGTGGAGGCATGGCCGCCTTGAGCTTCGAGAGGTTTAGATGTCTCGTGCTTTGTCCGGCAGGAGAAGGTTGGACTTGCGATGGCTAGGTGCTTGCGTTGCCGTTTGAAGTGGGCGATGATGACGGCCGGTGATTGTTTCACCATTTGGCATTTTGGAGGCGCTTCGTGCCTTGGGATTTGTACTCGGAGGTATTGGCTCCTTCTTGTGCTTGTTTTGCCGTTGAGTGGGCCAGGACGATGGCCAGTCTTTGAGGATATGCAGTCTTGTACGACTTCCCTTTGGCTTGTTGGGGGAGGCGCTCGGGCTTACTTTGATGGCCGGTGCTTGCGTTGCCGTTGAAGTGGGCTAGGTTCGGGCTTACACTGACTGCCGGTGCTTGAATTTTGAGGATGCATGACCTTGTAAGGGCCACTTTCTCTTGAGAAGATGACTTCGGACCTCTTTTGAGGGCCAGTGGTTGAGTTGCCGTTGAGCGTTTTTTGAGGCGTCTTGTGCCTTGATATTCGTGCTGGGAGGTGTTGGCTCCTTCTTGAATTGCCGTTGAAGTGGGCGAGGACCGGTCTTACATTGACGGTCGGTGGTTGAATTGCCGTTGAAGTGGGCGAGGACCGGTCTTACATTGACAGCCGAGGATTGAATTGAAGGGTTAGGGACCATTACGCACTTGGCTTTCTTGGGAAAAGGCCTTAGGACCGGGGGCAAAGATTATAAGAGCGGGGAAAGTAATTTGGCCCTCCACTTGCAAGAAGGTCCGTACGGACCAGCCTGGATGCAAAAGAGGTCCGTACGGACCACTTTGGTTTTTTACGGTTCAGTTTTGGCCAGGAGTTAAATCTTGGAGCCTTTCCCCATTTCTTCTTCTTCCGTGCGTGAACCAGAGAGAGAGAAGGAGAGCAAAAAACCTCCATTGTTAACCAAAATCCTCCATTTTTGCTTTGAATCGCTTGCAATGGCGGAAGGATCTCGAAGGAATCGTCGTCAACGCAGTCAAGAAGTGGTCGAGCAACGGATGGAGCTCCAAAGAAATTGGATTTCGTTTGTTCCATCTTCGAAGAACCCGGATGTCTTGTATCCGAATCCGGAGGTGCACAATCGTCGTTCTAGGAACGTCGGGGAGGTAAGAAATCCGTTCCGTTTTGATTCCCTGCTCGAATTTTTGAATGCTAGAACTAGGTTTTAGTTCTTCGCATTTTTGAATTTTTGTTATTTTTTTTTTATGCCTTTTTGTGAAATTCTTGATGAATTGTTGAAAATGGACATGTAAAAAATTGTGGGTATGTGTATTTTGTGCAGAAATGTGTAGATTAGTTTTTATTTGTGAAAATAAAGTGCTTCTCTAATGAAATGCATGTTTTGGTATTTTGTACCGCATGCTATTTATGTATGTACATTATGAGAAAAGTTTGTCGCGTAGTGACAATATTTGTGAAAAAATGTGACATGTGCCGTGTTTTGTGACGGGTTTTGTCTGAAAGTGTGTGCCGTGTAGGGACGGATTTTTTGAAAAATGTGATATGCAGTGTGTGCCGTGTTTTTGGGTGACGGACTTTGTGGGGAAAATATGTGCAATATGTGCCGTGTTTTTGTGACGGGTTATATGTGCCTTTGCCGTGTTGGGGACGGACTTTTTTGAGAATGTGTAGGGCTTAATCCCTCTTTTGAGAAAATGTGTACAGTGTGTGCCGTGTTTTTGTGACGGACTGTATGGGAAAAACTATATGTATAATGTATGTGAAAATTATGTGCAATGTGTGCCGTGTTTTGTGACGGGATATATGTGAAAAATATCATAATGTGTGCCGTGTTTTGTGACGGAGGTTATTTTCATGGCTTTAAGTGTTCGGACAGGACTTTTGTGCCTTTCGTTTTGTATTAAGTCTTGTGATTCACGTACCTTTGCTTTGTGTTTACCTGCAGGATGCGGGGCTTATGGCCGGGAAGGCCAAGAGGATGAAGACTCTGGGATCGCTCGAGGTCAATTGTTGAGTTGTGGCAGCGGATGCCCGATATTTCGTGGATGGTAGGCCGAGTCCCGTGAGGCCGGGTCTACGCTTCCGGCTCGGCCTGGGTGTGTTCGTAGAGAACCCGGCCGGTCTCTGACACGAGGAAGAACAAGAGCGTCTTCCTTGGCCTTTCGAGTATTGGTGGGATACCACCCACACCTTCCATCGGTGGGGGAGAGGTGACGGTGATGCCGACCGGCTTTGCTTTGCGATCATCGGGCTTTCCTTCAAAGGAGGGCCGGTGCGGTGGAGAGATATGATCTCCGATCTTTGTGTTGACCGAGCCGCTGGGCTTTGAGCCTCGTCCTCGCGAGGGGCCTCCGGGCATGTTGTATAGTGATGTGGAGCTGAGGATCACGTCCAGCATTGGGGCCTATGTTTGGGGTACCGGCCAGGTGACGGCGGAGCAGCTGGCGCGCTCCTTTTTGTGGTATGCACTTTCCGAGACTTTGTTCTCGAACCACGCGACTGCGGCTCCCTTTGCTCTATTGGAGAGCTTGATTGATCTGGATAGAGTTTGTGACATTGCTTGGGGCGAGGCGGGCTTGGCCGAGCTCTACTTTTCTTTGGACCGGTTTAGCCGGGTACGCGATTCATTGGCCTGTTTTGACTTTGTTTTGGAGGTATGAGTTTATTGCCGTTTTTTGATTTAGCAACTTGTCGCTTCTCCTCTTTCTTTTGCACTGAGCCTTTTCTGTTTTTGTCACAGGTGTGGTTCTACGAGATTTTCCAGTGCTTCCCGTGGGATAGAGATCCACGGGGGTACATTCTTTGCCGTACGCACCGCTATCTTTGGTGTAAGTATCCAAATCCGCTCATGCCTTAGGTTAAGTTTTCCGGCAATTCCGGCAAGTTTTCCGGTAATTCCCCGGACTTTTTCTAGAGTTCCTGAACAATTCGGAACTGTTTCCAAATCACCTAAGGGGATAAGAGACTCGCTTGGAGCCAAAGAAACACGTTTTTATTTCATGAGGAATTCCCTTCTAGAAGACGCCACCTTGCATGTTTCTAGAAGGATCCAGATGTGGCTACTTATGTCGTGCGACATAATAGGCCATGAAACCTTCTAGAAACCTGCCACCTTGCATGTTTCTAGAAGGAACTGCATGTGGCTACTTATGTCGTGCGACATAACCAGCCAGAGAGAGTTCTAGAACCATGCCACCTTGCATGTTTCTAGAAGGAAAACGGTTATGGCTTATCATGTCGTGCGACATAACAAGCCCATGCAGGCAGCCTATAAATAGAGGCCTTCACCTCTCATTTTAGACACACCTCTTCCACCCCTCAGTCCCCCTCTATAGGGAATACGCCCAGAAGCCTCCTCTCTCCTCACATACCTCCCAAACCACACCAATCCTCCCAAATCAATCCCACACACACTTCATATACACATCAAGAACCAAGGAGCTCTCAAGGAACCAAGGCTCAATTTCAGCCCCGGAGGTTGCTGTTTTGAAGGCCCCTATATCTAACTTGATATAGGGAGTCGTGGTCTTCAAGGGTAACGATTTTCTACCCTTTTCCACTCTCTATCTCCTTTGAATGTGAAATCTCTATGCTAAATGCGTTGATAATGTTAAAGATGCATACTTTATCCTCATAGTGCTTAGATCCATATCCATTTGCATACTATTGCATGTAAAAGCCCAGGTTTGGCTTGGTTTTGCATGAACACTCAAGATGAGTGTGGATCCCTCATATCCACACCCTCTTGAAGCGTTCATTATTGATAAACATGCTCTCTGAGATTTGTTTGTGAAGTAACTTAACCATTTTGGTACCTTGTTACCTCTGCAAATCTCAGCTGTTTAGGCTTCTGCAAAATGGCTTGTTATGTCACGCGACATAGGCAACCTATGTCACGCGACATAAGTAGCCGCTGCGAGTAATCCTCATCTTTTCACCTGTAATCCGATGTTCGCCTTTTCTAATGCATCAATCTGCATTTAAACTAAAACATTTGCATACAGAGCAGCATCATTTGCATCAAAAGAACATCTTTGTACATAAAATGCCATCTTTTTATTAAAATACCATTTTCATACATAAAGGTGCATCCTTTGCACCTAAATCCTATTTTCATGCATTAAAATCATTTCTTTACACAAAAAGCATCCCTTGCAATCAAAAGACATTCTTTACACCAAAAATGTCATCTTTTCACTAAAAGTATCATTTTTTATCATGCATTCCCCCATGTCCCCATTTGTAACCTTGGAACGGACCGGTGTATAGGTCTTATCTTTACATTGTTCCTTCCATTAAAGGTTTCATGATTTCTTTAGAAAGGGACAACCTTGAACCCTATATCTCCGATTATCACTTAAGATGAGTATGAAGCATCTATACGAGCTCGACCGTCTTAAAGCGTAGGATTGATGGGCTAAGGACCTTCCTTTTCTAAAGAACCTCATCTTTGACCATAAAGAGAGTCATTCTCTCGATCACGCAAGTCCCGAGGGTCCCGAGGTTAAAATGCGATGATCACAAGTCCAAGATGAGGACGGGATCATAATCCCGAATACATAAATTCCAAGAAATCCCGAGCGACAACCAACAAATGGTTTGTACGTCCGGAAGACGACTTGGGACATTCCCTCCTTATTTTCAAACACATGCACACAAGAAAGCACGCAAGCAAGCACGATTAATGAAATCATGGGAGACTTGCTCCGGCAAGGCACTTTGGGTGAACGCCAAACGTTCTTCCCAAGGGGTAACTTAACCTCCGAACCCATAAAACCTTTTTTTCAAAGTTTTGAGGTAATCAAAATGGCGTGGCGACTCCGTTTTTTTTTTAAATAACTCGGATGTCTTCAAACTCGCGTGAATCCAACAAAATTTGGGCACACATTCACAGTTTGGCGACTCCGCTGGGGAAAACCCAAAGGAGAAAAGCTTTATTTTCAAAACAAAAATCGATACTCGGTATATAGGTGGAAACCACTTACCCTTCCTGTACACTCCCTGACGTGGGAGTTGGGATAACCGGTGGTTTAACAATCCACGTACCAGTATCCCTTTTCGAAAAAACAATTTTTTAAAAAAATAAAAAGAAAGCTTTTCCCTTTGAGCGGGTTAGACTCCCATCGCCGATTTCATTAATCATGCTTGCTTTCTTTACCATGCATTGCATCATTTGCATCTTGGAATTTGTGCATACTTTGAACGGGAAACAACCCGAAAAATAGCAAAAGGAGTGGAACCTGGAAAATTGATCCATGCAGTCGTACGGCTCAATCCTCATTGGATTCTGACCGGGCGACCTCAGTGGCAATTCCACCAGAAAAATCATGGCTAATCTGGGCAGTCTAGCACTTAGGGGCTACTCAGCTCCATGATCGATCGGGGCTCCTTAAAATTTACGTGCTTACGTGTTGCATTTTCCCCATCCCGAAAATCATTCCTTTAAAACACATTATGAAAATCTCTGTTTTAACTCAAAAGGAACATTTTTAGGAGACCGCACACTACGCGCACTCGATATATCCCGTACACTTTGCACGCACGTCCTTCAAACCCGAGGGTGGTTCGGTGCGGTCACGGGACACCTTTACGATGCTCCCGGGCGCGCACGGAATCATCCCAACCTCCCATACGGCACCGGTGTCGACCAATGCACGTACACCGTGTCACACGTTTCAAAAACCGTGACTTTTGGTTGGTTTTTGGTCTAGTCCGTGTCATATAGCCCAGTTGCATACCTCGTAAAGGTCAAGCCTTAGTTCATAACGGAAGAAGAACTACGCCAAAATTCCGACAAGGAAAAATTGGCGAGATCTCAACTCCGACATTGACTATTGACCTTGACTCCGCACGGAATGCGTAAGAGTCAAGACCGAAGTCTTTGCCAACAAATCAAAAGATCTTTCGCTCAAGCGAAGCTCGCCAAAATTCCGACAAGGAAAAATTGGCAAGATCTCGACGCATTGACTTCGATTCTAACTCACGCCCGGCGTATGCAACGAAGTTCAATGTGACACCGTGTCATCCGGCTTTTGCCGCCCGACCCATGCCTATTATTCTCTGACATTACCGAAAGTCAAAACGTCATTCGCTCAAACGAAACTCGCCAAAATTTCGTCAAGGCAGAGACGAGACTTTCCGTATTGCTTTGACTATAATCCGCATTGCTCGTGCGTTGAAAGGTCCTATGACCCGCTAGACCCGATAGGAGCGTTCTTTACTCTCGGTCGGTGGGATCCGCGTGCCCTATGTGGACTCTCGCCCGGGCCGCCCACCCCGGGAGGTCGAAATACTGTGTGGAATACGAGAGGCTTATAGACGTAGTGACGGAACCCACCGATCCAGATCTAGAGTAGTTGCGAAAAAGAAGGGCAAACCCCTTTTCCAACCAAATAGAAATAAATAAAAGACATTGTTTTAAGTAAACTTGAACAATTAATGTAATCATAATTGCATGGTCCCGTCTCTGAAATCCCTAATCGAGACCTCCTCGGTCCGATTTCCTATCCCGACCTTTCATGGTCAAACCCCTAATCGAGACCTCCTCGGTCCGATTTCCTATTTTCCTATCCTGACCTTTCATGGTCAAATCCCTAATCGAGACCTCCTCGGTCCGATTTCCTATTTTCCTATCCCGACCTTTCATGGTCAAATCCCTAATCGAGACCTTTTCGGTCCGATCTCCGATTTTCGATCTTGTCTTTTCAAGGTCTCATCTTTTCCGATCAATTAGGATTAGGAGAAAATGTGTTTTAAGCAAAAGTTAAGCGATAAGTGCATGTTACTTGAGCTTTCAGCCTAAACACTTGCCCCCAAGTCTAAACCTCACCCATCTCCGAGTCTAAACCTTGCTTACCCCGAGTCTAAACCTTATCCACCTTCGAGTCTAAACCTCACCCATCTCTGAGTCTAAACCTTGCTTACCCCGAGTCTAAATCTTGCCTACCCCCTAGTCTAAACCTTGCCTATCCCTTTCCCGCAGCGAGAAAGAAGTGGACGAGAATACCGGGTCAGCAACTTGTTAGCGCAAAATTCTCAGACAGTTCGCCGTAATCCTCGCTTTGTCGCCTCGTAGAGTCGAATGGCCGATTTGACCGAAAACAAAGAGCTGGGATGAGTAATCGATGACTAGGGAAGAAGAGATAGCCTTAGCCCTGAAAAACAGTCATAAGGTCCATGAGGAACAACAAGCCATGCTCATTGATGCGCTCCGTAGCCATAGAGTTCGGATAGTGGTCGAAGCCAATGATTCCCCGGTAGAAGATGAAACTCCGTGATGCAGCAATTTCACCTCCTCTATCCTATAACCAATGCCCTCCTCCATCCACATATGATCCCTTGCCAAGGACTACCCCTTTGCAGCCCTTTCCAATGTCCCAAGCCATCGTGGTCCCGATGCCCTCACCTCCTCGATAAGACCCACTTTGTTCACCACCAACAGAGCAAATGCTACAAATACCCCGATTTCTCACCCTGGGCCAAAGTTCAGTCATCATCTTGGAATGGGTCGCTTTACCGCTTCACGCCCTGGGGCCAGTTTAGGTCATCATCTTGGAATGGGTCGCTTGTGCCTTCCCAAGCCCGATAGCTTTGACATGACCCCGCAAACCAATTTGGGATCGCCGCTCCTCGTGCTCCAAGCTCTACCCCTCTCCTCCGCTAGGAAGTCGACAAGGTCAAATGCTCCTCATCCAATTTTGCACTCACTGTTATGCAAGTTGCTTCGCTCACCAAGTACAAGATACACATTGTTCTTCCACACGTCCTCGCTGTGGTCAAGACACGTTCACCCTACTTTTATGGTGCCTCGAACCTCATGTCTTCGCCAGTCATTTGGATCGCCGCTCGCACTTCGGTATTCAACTATTACGAGCCATATATCCCCGTCTTCGACACTGCCGACCCTATGAGGCCCCTTATGAGTCTCACCACTCCCGATCCTTTGGTTCGTATTCCTATGCTTCAAGTTTGACTTACAAGGAAGGTTACGGTCACGGCCACGCTTTCAATGCTCGACCGTCATCTCTCCCACCAGTGGTACTTCCTACCGTGGTTTCATTTGCCGATGCCAATCTTGTGGCGGGGTCGTGTGGTCCTAATGCTCCTATTGACTCGTTCGAAGGAATATTGGTAGAGCCAATTAAGAAAATACAGAAAAGCCTAGCAACAAAGTGTCGACAATCGCTCGACTCAAGCCATCTCACCCTACCAATCTCGCGCATCCGACACAAAGGAGTCGAATCTTGACGCTTACATTGATGATTACATAAAAAGGGTTCGTGCACGGGAAGCACTTCGGTTTGAAAATGTCTCGCCGCTATAGACCTTACCCTTCCAACACGGCCGCAACATCCGGTAAAGGAAAGAAGGCATTGTGTACAATGGACGACATCAAGAAGGTACCAATAAATAGTGGTCCTCCGAGACAACGAGAACATTTTGATGATTTTGGGATACCCATGGGCTTAATCTTCAAGGCTTTAGTAAAGCTAGGCCTCCCGGAGCCCCTTAGAGACTACCATCCAAAGAGCTCAAATACACTCCTCGACATGAATGAGCATTGCACCTTCCATAGTCATTATGGCCACACAACCGAGCAAGCTGTTTGTATAGCCTTGAAGAGAGCGGTCCAAGGGTTAATCGAAGCAGTGCAAGCTTGAGCGCCCCAATGGACCAAAACCGACGTACTGCTCGTAATGGTGACCAAGTCAATGACCAAGGTTCGGATCAAAGAGCATCAAGAATTTACTTCCAATGCTAAAGGGTAGAAATGTAGTCCGACAAATAAGAGTAGCTAGACTAGGGTCTACCTATCCTTAAGCAAGATTAAAAAAAAAAAAAAAAAAAAAAAATAGTCTCTCGCCAACCTTCGTAGGTTCTAGTACTTTTCTCTTTCAATCAAGTCCTCTACGGACATTGTATTTAATCTTTAATTTTCTATTAATGAGTCTTCTTCTTTCCTTGCTAGACTTAAGACATTATTTGCACACCTACATTACATTTAATGAAATGGTTTTATTTTTATATGATCACTTGCATTGCTCAACAAATAATCTCTCGAAATAATTCACGTTCGATTAATCCTGTGAGAAAGTCAACCAATGCTCTCCCTATACACCTTCCTTACCCCACAAAAGGCCTCCATCAAGCCATACACTTTCCTTACTTCACAAAAAGGCCTTCATTAAACCATACACTTTCCCAATCATGCCCCCACCTTCATCTTGACCAAGTCAACGACGGCGGCAACATCAAGGGACAACAAAAGGCCACTCGCCTTCGAATGATTGACCCCATGTCAACAACAACCTAAGAGCTTGCCAAGAATGTTCAAGTGGGCTCGCCTTGGTCCTCGGGTGCTTTAGAAAATAAAAAATGTGTAGTGCAAAAAGAGTAATACCCACTAGCCGAAAATCCCAAAAGGGCAAGTCTAGGCAAAAACAGGTCGCACATATATAAAAAAAAAAAAAAATCTTAGTGCAAAAAGAGTAATGCCTGGGCCTAGGGCCGAAAATCCCAAAAAAGGGCGAGTCTAGGCAAAAAACGGGGTTGCACATATATATATAAAAAAAAGAAAACGATGAGGCCAAGGACCCAAGATCGCCAATCAAAAGCTCGACGGACAAGCAAAAATCAAAGCTCGTAGAATGAAAGTTGTCGATAATAATGGGGCGGTCGAAGCAAAGCCAGAAACATTTCATAAGCCTGTAGGCACGTGTAAATTCTTCTTCCCCAATGAAAGAGGAAGCAATCAGAAGCAGCCGTCCAAGAATGACTTGGTCAAGGAATCATCCCGAGGCCCACGCCTCATTATCATCTCATCCTAAGCCTTTTCACTAAAGGAACCACAAATCCCAAAGCCTAAACAGTCCGGCCAAGGCCGAACTACGGCGACCTGAGCTCCTCACAACGAGGGGAACGTAGGCAACCAAAGAATGGTCCTGGCCATAAACACATTCAAATTCCTGAAAACCCGGTCTCATCAAATGACCTTTCCCATAAACACATTCAAATTCCTGAAAACCCGGTCTCATCAAATGACCTCTCCCATAGACACAGTCAGATTCCAGAAAACCCGATCTCATTAATGACCTCCCTATACACAAACCTTTCTTTCACACCAGCCAACCTTGATCCGCAACATTGGTTGACTTTCTCCTCATGATTAATGATTAATAAGAATGTTTTTTCATATCGATATTAGTGGTTGAATAACCCGAACATTAACAAAGGGTTTTTAAGCAATCTTGTGATCATTGTAAATAAAACAAGTTTTCAGATGTCTTGACAAGTCTTCCTTTTCTACATCTTAAGAAAAATAGTGCTAAACACTGATTTTCTGTCAGCAGGGGCTTCCATACACTTTTACCAACCTTTCTACGCTTATACTCTCTCAAAAGAGTCAAACCCAAAGCGAGTTTTTGTGCCTACATCGAATAAGGCCATCAAAATAACACAAAATCGGGATTTATTCCCACCTTTCGAAAAGATATGCCCCTGCATGTATACATTTCTAAAATCTTTTCTTTCACATCTTCTTAAGGTTGGATCGATTGACTAAAAAAAAGGATAGGATAGGTTTTCCCTCTTCTGCTACAATTCGCATTAGGGTACGCCTTGGAACTCTTCAAAGTTGGGTCTTTGCCAAGCCATTCCTTTAAACCGGGGCTTCTTTAGCCATTTTGGGGTCGCATCGAGTTCTTCACTAGGTCCCTAGATGGATTCGGGCCTTGGTCGATTAACCCCGTGGATCACGTTCGCAGCACTCAATCCGATTGGGATTTTTGCTAGGTCACTGTGACCGGGGCTTCGCCAAGTCACTTCGCCTACTCGCCCATTCAACCGGGGCTTTGCCAAATGAAAGGATCTTTCCTTGCTTTAGTAAGACATGGGGCTTTGCAGAAAGTTTTTCCTCGCACCGGGCTCCGATAAGTCACATCCATCCCTAGAAGAGAGGTTTGGTCACTTCAACATCTCGCTTTGGTTATAAAAGCCTCGTCAAAGACGCCTTCAAGTGCCGTAGTTTAAGAAAAGGACCTTAATCAAGACCCGAGGTTTAAACCCGGGCCTCAAATTTCAAGAAGGAATTCTAGTCCACGTTGACAACATTCAAAGAATAATGTTAGCTTCAGTCCGCACCCAAGTGGATACGACCCCACCTCGCTTGAAAACCCGTCTTAAACAATTTTCAAACACATTCCATATGTACATCCGGACCAGTCCCTACCATGTTTCCAAGAAAAAAAAAATCACCCCTAAGCTCAAGTAACGTGCCAATTGCTAATGATAACATTTTCTCCCAAAAAAGTGCCTCCGTTATTCCCTTTATAATGAGATAACGCCAGGCGACAGTTTCCGGATTGTCAAAATCCAAACTTTAGCTACCTCTATCACGAATAGTGAAGTATGCTCAAGTTTTTCCAAACTTTAGATACCCATATCTCTCATTCGAAAGAGATTGAGAAGTATGCTCAAGTTTTCCAAACTTTAGATACCCATATCTCTGATTCGAAAGAGATTGAGAAGTATGCTCAAGTTTTCCAAACATTAGATACCCATATCTCTGATTCGAAAGAGATTGAGAAGTATGCTCAAGTTTTTCCAAACTTTAGCTACCCATATCTCTGATTCGAAAGAGATTGAGAAGTATGCTCAAGTTTTTCCAAACTTTAGATACCCATATCTCTGATTCGAAAGAGATTGAGAAGTATGCTCAAGTTTTCCAAACTTTAGATACCCATATCTCTGATTCGAAAGAGATTGAGAAGTATGCTCAAGTTTTCCAAACTCTAGATACCCATATCTCTGATTCGAAAGAGATTGAGAAGTATGCTCAAGTTTTTCCAAACTTTAGCTACCCATATCTCTGATCCGAAAGAGATTGAGAAGTATGCTCAAGTTTTCCAAACTTTAGATACCCATATCTCTGATTCGAAAGAGATTGAGAAGTACGCTCAAGTTTAGCTACCCATATCTCTGATTCGAAAGAGATTGAGAAGTATGCTCAAGTTTTCCAAACTTTAGATACCCATATCTCTGATTCGAAAGAGATTGAGAAGTACGCTCAAGTTTTTCCAACTTTAGCTACCCATATCTCTGATTCGAAAGAGATTGAGAAGTATGCTCAAGTTTTCCAACTTTAGCTACCCATATCTCTGATTCGAAAGAGATTGAGAAGTATGCTCAAGTTTTCCAAACTTTAGATACCCATATCTCTGATTCGAAAGAGATTGAGAAGTATGCTCAAGTTTTCCAAACTTTAGATACCCATATCTCTTATTCGAAAGAGATTGAGAAGTACGCTCAAGTTTTTACAAACTTTAGTTACCCCTATAGTGACGTAATGCCCTGTAGCCTATTTTACAAATTTACCCCTGTGGCTCATTTTGTTTGCCATTGGCATTTTCAATTCTATTTTCAAATGATTAGGGTACATCCCGTTTCTTTACAAAAATTATCAGGGTACATCCCGTTTCTTTATAAAAATTATCAGGGTACGTCCCGTTTCTTTACAAAATTATCGGGTACATCCCACTTTCTTTACAAAAATCATCGAGTCCTTCTTACTTCTTTACAAAATGCGATCTCTCTCGCGATCTCCTTCATTCCAAGGTGGAAGAATGACATTTCGCTCTTTCTTTCGATCTCCGTTATTCCAAGGTGGAAGAATAACATTTCGACCTCTCTCGCGATCTCCGTCATTCCAAGGTGGAAGAATGACATTTCGCTCTATCTTTCGATCTCCGTTATTCCAAGGTGGAAGAATAACATTTCGACCTCTCTCGCGATCTCCGTCATTCCAAGGTGGAAGAATGACATTTCGCTCTTTCTTTCGATCTCCGTTATTCCAAGGTGGAAGAATAACATTTCGACCTCTCTCGCGATCTCCGTCATTCCAAGGTGGAAGAATGACATTTCGCTCTATCTTTCGATCTCCGTTATTCCAAGTTGGAAGAATAACATTTCGATTCGCCAAAAGCTCGAACTACGACTGGCTTGATTCCTTCGGGATACGTAGGTAGCCTCCTGTAGGTTCAGCCAATTCGTCACATATGACACCCCATTCCCCTGTGGATCTTTTCCGAACTACGATTATGGCTTGATTCCCCACTCGGGATACGTAGGTAGCCTTTTATAAAAGGTCCAGCCACTCGACCAACTTGGTCACCCAATCCGTCTCGGCATTCGCCGAGATTGGATCCTTTCTATCGACAACCCCACTCGCCCCGCAAGTGACGTTGCCGAGGGGCTTCGTAAGTACCCAAATACGCTCATGCCTTCCGGTTAAGTTTCCCGACAATTCCGGCAAGTTTTTCCGATAATTCCTAGGACTTTCCTAGAGTTCCGGAACAATTCCGGACCTGTTTCAAATCACCTAAGGGGATAAGAGACCGCTTGGAGCCAAAGAAACACGTTTTTATTTCATGAGGAATTCCCTTCTAGAAGACTGCCACCTTGCATGTTTCTAGAAGGATCCGTATGTGGCTACTTATGTCGTACGACATAATAGGCCATGAAACCTTCTAGAAACCGCCACCTTGCATGTTTCTAGAAGGAACCGCATGTGGCTACTTATGTCGTGCGACATAACTACCAGAGAGAGTTCTAGAACCATGCCACCTTGCATGTTTCTAGAAGGAAAGCGGTTATGGCTTATCATGTCGTGCGACATAACAAGCCCATGCAGTACCTATAAATAGAGGCCTTCACCTCTCATTTTAGACACACCTCTTCCACCCTCGGTCCCCCTCTATAGGGAATACGCCCCGTAAGCCTCCTCTCTCCTCACATACCTCCCAAACCACACCAATCCTCCCAAATCAATCCCACACACACTTCCCACACACACACTTCATATACACATCAAGAACCAAGGAGGTCTCAAGGAACCAAGGCTCAATTTCAGCCCCGGAGGTTGCTGTTTTGAAGGCCCCTATATCTAACTTGATATAGGGAGTCGTGGTCTTCAAGGGTAACGATTTTCTACCCTTTTCCACTCTCTATCTCCTTTGAATGTGAAATCTCTATGCTAAATGCGTTGATAATGTTAAAGATGCATACTTTATCCTCATAGTGCTTAGATCCATATCCATTTGCATACTATTGCATGTAAAAGCCCAGGTTTGGCTTGGTTTTGCATGAACACTCAAGATGAGTGTGGATCCCTCATATCCACACCCTCTTGAAGCTGCTCATTATTGATAAACATGCTCTGCGAGATTTGTTTGTGAAGTAACTTAACCATTTTGGTACCTTGTTACCTCGCAAATCTCACTGTTTAGGCTTCGCAAAATGGCTTGTTATGTCACGCGACATAGGCAGCCTATGTCACGCGACATAAGTAGCCGCTTTGCGTAATCCTCATCTTTTCAAATACATGTCGATGTCCGCCTTTTCTAATGCATCAATCTGCATTTAAACTAAAACATTTTGCATACAGAGCAAAGATCATTTGCATCAAAAGAACATCTTTGTACATAAAATGCCATCTTTTTATTAAAATACCATTTTCATACATAAAGGTGCATCCTTTTCACCTAAATCCTATTTTCATGCATTAAAATCATTTCTTTACACAAAAAGCATCCCTTGCAATCAAAAGACATTCTTTACACCAAAAATGTCATCTTTTCACTAAAAGTATCATTTTTTATCATGCATTCCCCCATGTCCCCATTTGTAACCTTGGAACGGACCGGTGTAAAGGTCTTATCTTTACATTGTTCCTTCCATTAAAGGTTTCATGATTTCTTTAGAAAGGGACAACCTTGAACCCTATATCTCCGATTATCACTTAAGATGAGTATGAAGCATCTATACGAGCTCGACCGTCTTAAAGCGTAGGATTGATGGGCTAAGGACCTTCCTTTTCTAAAGAACCTCATCTTTGACCATAAAGAGAGTCATTCTCTCGATCACGCAAGTCCCGAGGGTCCCGAGGTTAAAATGCAATGATCACAAGTCCAAGATGAGGACGGGATCATAATCCCGAATACATAAATTCCAAGAAATCCCGAGCGACAACCAACAAATGGTTTGTACGTCCGGAAGACGACTTGGGACATTCCCTCCTTATTTTCAAACACATGCACACAAGAAAGCACGCAAGCAAGCACGATTAATGAAATCATGGGAGACTTGCTCCGGCAAGGCACTTTGGGTGAACGCCAAACGTTCTTCCCAAGGGGTAACTTAACCTCCGAACCCATAAAACCTTTTTTTCAAAGTTTTGAGGTAATCAAAATGGCGTGGCGACTCCGTTTTTTTTTTTAAATAACTCGGATGTCTTCAAACTCGCGTGAATCCAACAAAATTTGGGCACACATTCACAGCTGGGCTGGGCTCGTACGGCGAGGAAGAGGAGGACCAGCAGGGGGAAGCTCACCATCGCCTACGGGGATGTGCAGGAGCGTCTCGAGAGGGGTAGCCCGGAGGGGTTTGTTTTGTTCCTGTGGGCTCGGTATGAGGGTGATGAGTTCGAGGGGGCTCCTGAGGTGACAGCGCAGCGAAAGATGCTGCGGCCGACCTCGCGATGATGCATGTATCCTGGGAGCGGGTCTTCCTGGGCAAAGATGGCCCCTGCAAGGCTTCCCGTGGCTCCGAGGGACCCTCCTTTGGGATGCTTGATTCCCTGACATGGACGTGCTTGACTTTGAGAGGTACCTTGGCGGTGTGGGCGCCGAGGAGTTCATCTTGTATGGAGAGGAGTACGGGGCCTTCGTGAGGAGGAAGCCGAGACGCCGTAGGCACCGGCGAGTGGAGAGAGAGGTCAGCCCGTTGTGCTCCCCTGCAGGTTCCGATGCCGAGGCCGTATTTCACGTATGTCCGTGGGACGGGTCGAGGCGGAGGGCGCTCGTACCCGCTTTCGAGCAGGTGCCCCCGCCGCATACAGAGCGGATCCCGATAGATCGGTGAGTGTGCCGACTCTTTTCCATCTTGACATCTTTTCGTATTTTTCTCTTTTTGTTGTTGAGTATAACCGTATTGCCGAGCGTTTCCTTGGGCGCTTGTTGGTGCAGTCCCGGGAGAGCCTATGATATGCTGACTCGCCGTTATGTGGCGATGAGGTCGTTTGCGAAGAAGATGGCGTGGAAGATGTCTTGCCGGTCTTCGCGACGCGTGCCGACGTACCAGCCTATGCCTTCGAGGCATTCTATAGACGTTCCTCCACCGAGAGCCGAGCCGGAGCCGCAGCAGGAGGGACCTTCGAGGGGGCGGCATAGCATGGATGCCGGGACATCTTCGGGAGCTCCGAGGCAGCAGCCCTTTATCGCTCTTCCTCCGCAGACGCACAGGCGAGGATCCTCAGAGCCTTCTTTCTTCGATCCTTTCGTCGGATTTGATCCTTCGGATTACTTTGAGTGGCAGCCTCCGGCGGGGGCTCGGTACTCTGATGACGAGGACGTGGCGGGCGAGTTCACCGGGATGCCCGACTTCTCTCTGGAGGACCTCGGCGAGGATGATGATGATGCTGAAGAGTCGGATTAGGGTCCATTTGCTTTCCCTCTTTCCATATCTTCTCCTTTTTTTTTTTAGCAACAGACATTTGATGTACCTGTAATAAAACATTTGTATTTGCAAGGCAAACGCATTTTATTTTAGGATGTAATGTCATTTTTGTGATTCCCGGGAATTGTCCTAGAAATTGTTGCTATTATTATTTTTTTTATTTTGTGCATGCCACGTGAGCTGAGAGTGCGTTTGTGGGTAGTGTATGTTCACCGGGAATGGCTTTGGCCAGTGTTTGGGCAGTTTGGAGCAAGGTCCCGCCGAGGACAGCTGGGTTGTTGTCTTGTTTCTTTGGGGAAATGGGTTACTTTTGCAAGGAGGTCCGTACGGACATACTTAGCATGCAAAGAGGTCCGTACGGACCAACCTTGCTTTGGGAAGGAGATAAATGCTTTCCGGTGTCCGGTTCTTCCTCATTTCCCCATTTGCAGCCATTTTCGAGCTTTCTTCCCCATTTTCTCTAGGAACCTCCATTTTTGCCATGGATTCTTCGTACGTCCCTAGAATTTTGCCGAGGCTTTCGCAGGAGAGGCAAGCACACTTCCTTGAGCAGTTGAAAACGTGGATGCGGCGTCGTATGAGGCATCAGAGACGGGCTTTCGAGGTAAGGTTTCGTCTTTGCTCGATTTGGTCTTTTAAGGAGTTGGTTCCCGATTGGGATTTGTTGCGGGGCTGCCGCGAAGTTGCAGGATGTTAGGAGGCATGTGTCTTGTTTCTCCTACAATGAAATGGTGCCCACTTTTGAGGATTTTCGGGCTTTGATTGGAGGACCGGAGGTGGAGGCCATCTCGCTTCCTTTCGATTGGTGGTGCTGCGGTGAGCGTGAAGCTTGCGAGTGCTTTCTTCGTACTTCGTTGGAAGAAGTGCGGGGCATGATCCTTGATTCGGGTCATATCGACATTTCCGAGCCGCCGGAGCGCTCATGGTTGATGATGAGAGTGATGTCTCTTGGGACGCATTTGCCTTGTGCGTGATGGCGACGCTTTTCTGGTCGGCTCCCTTGGCATTTGCGATGGCGCTTTGCTAGATGTGGTAGGGCAGCTGCAGTGGAGAGGATATTGTCCCGTTGGTCTTTGGGGAGACTCTTCATGGTATCGACCGTCCGCGGCCCAGGGATCGGTTCATGAGAGGGAAGCCCCGCTTTGCTCACCTTGTGGCTGCGAGAGAGACTTCGAGGCCATGCTCGAGGCTCCGACGTCGTTTAGCCCGTGGTCATTTGCTCGGCGACCTCTTGTGTTGGATATGGATCGATCACTTTGGGAGAGATGGATGGCACGGCTTGGTACGCATCGATCCGCTGGTGGGTTCCGCACCTGGAGGATTGAAACTAGGAGGATCTTGCGGGAAGGGTCCTACGTTGTCGAGTTCCGGGTTTGTCTTGGTCCTCCTTCTATATTTCGTCGCTTGTTTCCGGCGGTTTGGGATGAAGCGAGAGCCTTTGTTGGTGGGATGACCTTGCTACTTTGCGGAAGTAGTTCCTCTTTGTATGGCGGCTCAGTGTGCCTTCTTGTATTTTACGAGGTATGGAAGTATTCCGCTTTCCCTCTGTGGTACTCCTTAGACGTCGGGAGCGTCGTATTGACGACTCGGTACACGGCTTTGGTATGAGCGGCGTGTTGGGCGGTCCCAAGTGGCCTTGGAGAGCGGGCGTGTAGCGATGCAGGACCGGTTGCCGTAGTAGCTATTGCCTTAGGAGTGCCGAAGCACAGTCGACCCTTTGGATGTGACGGGAGACACTTTGTTTGACTACGAGACTAGAGTTGACCGGCCGACGGGGAGAGGTCCTCTTTGCGGACTCGCGAGGGAGGAGATCCGAGCCGAAGCACGGGCGAATGAAGCCCCGAGAGCCGCTGGATTGTTTGACTCTACGGGGAGGACCCCGATCTTGGACCGAGAGACGCGAGTTGGTTCACGTGGAGCGAAAGAAGACTCGCCGGGGACGAGGAAGGAAAGGAAAGAATGGCGAGGGGACAAGCGCGAGATGGCGCGGAATGACCTCCTAGGTATCATTCATTGCATCGCAAACACATTATTTGTTAAATGTATTAAGTTGTCTTTTAGCATGTTGTGAACTTGAGAGTAGATCGTGCTTGAACTCATCAAGAAATGTTGTAACCGTTAGTGATTTGTGATTTACTTTTAAAGCTTTGTCGAGACGCAAGATCTCTTGTTTGCCTTTTTTTCTTTTGTGCACTTTGTCGGCGTCCATCTTTGGACTTTTACATTGCATTTGCGGGCTATGACCGAAGTGCAGGCCATGACGGCAATCCCTTTTCTTAGGCTTTGTGCTTGGCCGAGAGGTTGAATGATCCCCGACAAGTCGTTTTGACGGTCTTTTCGCAGCTTCCTTGCCTCTTGTTGGCGTCGGGCTCTTGACCTCTTTTTGCGGCTTACGCTTGAGCTTCTTTTATTTATTGTTTTTTGTGAGCCCTTGCTCGAGCTCTCTTTTTTTATTTTTTTGTGAGCCCTTGCTCGAGCTCTCTCTCTTTTTTTTTTTTTTTTTGAAGCGCGTGAGGGCGAAGACAAGCCCAGCTTGGAAGCGGACATGAGTCGGTCGTTTGATCTTGAGTGACCCTCGGATGTCCTTTGATGTTGCCGCCGTCGTTTGACTTGGTCAAGGTGGCTGTTGGGGCGTGTTCTTGAAAAGTGCGTAGCTTGATGGAGGTCTTGATTGACATTCAAACTTTTGACTTTTTGTGTATTTTTAGACCGGACCAATTAAGGTTGCCTACGTTCCCCGGACTAGAGGGCTCAGTCTGCGTAGTTCGACACTACATGGAGTGCCAAGAGATGCACGGTTGTTCTTCTTGAGCGAAGTATCTGCGAAGTTTGCTTCCGTTTGGATTCATGAAGGGATTGCCGTCTAGGTACGTCGGCTTCATGGCGCCTCCGGAGAAGATCTTTTGAACCACGAAAGGGCCGATCCATGTTGGTTCCCATTTTCCCAGGTGGGTTGGTTCGAGTGGGAGGCTTTTCTTTGAGTACAAGGTCGCCTTCCACGATGTCTCGGGATTTGACTTTCTTGTCGAAAGCTCTAGCCATTCTGCTTTGATAGGCTCGGACGTGTTCCATGGCCTTTAGTCGTCGCTCGTCTAGCGAGCCAATTCGTCGTGTCGGCTTGAGCCATTCAACTTCGTTGATGTCATTTTCCGGCGGCACTCGGAGTGAGGAATTTCCGGCTCGATGGGAAGGACTTGCTTCCATCCCGTATGTCGGGGCAAATGGGGTTTCTCCCGTGGCATTCGGCGATGTGCGGTAGCCCCAAAGTGCAAGGTGCGGCTTCTCGGGCCAATCTCGTCCTCGGGTGGTCATTTTTCGGATGATCCGTTCGAGGGTTTTGTTTCTTTGCTTCCACGGCGCCGTTTGTTTGTGGCCGGTAGGGAGAAGATTTGTGGCGTGTGATCTTGAATTCAGCCGGCGGATGCATCGAATTCCCCTCGAAGTGTGAACCATTATGCGATATGACCTCATTTGGGATGCCGTATCGGCGAGATGATGTTTTCCTTGAGGAAATGCGCGACCTTCTTGGAGGTGAGTACCTTGTAGGACTTGGCTTCGACCCATTTGGTGAAGTAGTCGATGGCTACTAAGATGAACTCGTGGCCAGATTCTTTGCTGGCGGAGCGATTTTCCCGATGACGTCAATTCCCCAGTGGCAAATGGCGAGGTGTAGTCATGCGGTAGAGATCGTGAGGAGGTAGATGATTGAGGTTGGAGAACCGTTGACACTTGTCGCAGCTTCGGACAAAGTGGATGCAGTCTGCCTCCATGGAGATCCAGTAGTAGCCCATCTTGAGAATGATTTGCATCAGGGCTCTGGCGTTCATGTAGGGACCGCAAGTCCCATTGTGGACTTCGTTCATGAACTTGTTTGCTTCTTCTTGGGCGATGCGGCGTAGGAGTGGCCCATGGTAGCGTTTCTTGTATAGCATGTCCCCGAGGATGACGAAGTGAGAGGCGAGGCGTTTAGGGCCATGATGCTCTTGGTTTTGACCCCTTACGTGTGTGGGTCTTCCTTGTTCATGAAGGTGGTTTCCCGCTCTTGAGGTATTGGAAAATGCGGTTGTGTCTTGGAAATGGCGTCGGACTTGCGTCTCTTTGGCTCTTCGACAATCTTGCAAATCGTTGTGATTAAAACCTTCTCGGCGGCTTGGGCCCGGTTTTCTCTCGTTTGACAACATGCTTAAATGTTTGCTTGATGCATTTATTTAATTAATGTGTTTGCCTTTTGTATAGATGAATTGTTATTAAGCTGTTTTGATTAGTTAATATCATCATTTGTTAAAGATGCAATGAAATGATTTTTAGGAAGGTCGGACCTTTTATTGAAAGCGTGAAGGCGTACATTGTTGATCAAAGATTCACAATCGTCGGGCGTAAAGCCGTCAAAGACTCAAAAGATGTGAATACACGAGACAACAAGACTCGAAGCTAGACTATAGGCGACGAGGATTGGACCGAGCTTCATTACTCTCGGATGGGCACAGCTCACAGAGGGAGTGGTCTTTGGTTCGGGTGGCCAATCTTCCCTTGGCATGAGTCCGGAAAAGTAGCTTGCATGCGGTTCGATTTCAAACCGGATCGCGGAGGTTTTTGGTTGCTCCCACGATGATGTCCCTCCATTAGTGTTGCCACCGATCCTTGGGGGTTTTTGATGATAGAAGTCGGCGAGGGCTACTTCTAGGAGGGCGAAGCATTCGGCGGTCGGAGTTGATTCTTGCGATGTTGATCACTTTCATAGAATCGCCTCTTTATGCAGGATCTTTGCTTGGACGACATTTACAATGTACGATTCGAGGGCATGCTATATCTCCTTCCTGATTAAGCCTTGGAGGAGGTTGCGCGGCTGTTCATCCAGTCGGACAGGAATGTTGAATTGAACTAAGGCTGTGATGGTTTGTCCCCAGTAAGATCCGAGAGTGTCGGTTTCAGAGGTTGTCTTGTATCGGGGATCGGTGATGAGCCGGTTGCCGAGGGTTTTCGGCGAAGTAAGGGTCTACTCCTCGATCAATCTCCATTAGGGCATCCGTCTCTTGATCCTCTCTCAAGCATTCTTCACGGTCGCATATATCGAGTTGTCATCCCGACCCATGAGTTCTTCGATTTCCGGCTCGTCGCGGCTTAGAGCGTGGATGTAAGGATCCACTTCGTAGCGGGACGGGGTAGGAGAATCATCTGGGAAGAGTATTCGGTCATGTCGGGACCTTCTTACAGGTCGTAGCTTGCTGGCCAAGCACTTGCCATTCTGCGCTTCCGCGGATCACTTCGATCGCTCCATTGGCATTGATGAATTTCACGCATTGGTGAAGAGTAGATGATCTTGCTTTCATCGATGTATCCAAGAGTCGTCCCAACAAAGCGAGAGAAGGTTGGTTTGATTTCCACGACTTGGAACTCTCTGGACTCCGGTTGTACGTCGAATTGGATCCTCGGATTGATGACTCCTACGATTGGTCGTGCGGTGGAATCGTAGGCTCGGATTACCGAGGTGAAGGCCTTATCGAGAGAACGGTCGATGCGGAGTCGTTTCGGTGTGCTCAAAGCGATGATGTTGGCTGCGGAGCCGTTATCAATCAAGACGTTCGGGAGGAAGAACATCTCTATTTTATGAGGATGAGGAGGGCTTCGTTGTGCCGATTCTCACATATTGGCAAGTCATCGTCTGTGAAGGCTAAGCCGCTTCCCGTGCTACCGTTTGACTCGGTCTCTTCGGTGAACGTTCGATCCATCCATTTGTATGCCTTGGTTGGGGCAAAGATCGTAGGGAGACGGTTGCCCTTGGGCGTTCTTGTCGGAATTCCGGTCACGAGATCTCTTGACTACGGTTTCACGCTCCCGGTCGTAGCGGGACGGCATGCTGACGGTTTCGGAAATTGCGGGAGTGCTGCTCTCGCTTGGAGTTTCGTCAAAGGCTATTGAGTTTACCACTGTCGTTTCGGGGGAATGGATTTCCGATGGTATTGGGACCACGAGGGCGTTCCAATTTTCCCTCCTCAATGAGCCTGGACCACTGCTTGAGTACAAAGCAATTGTCGGTGGTGTGGCCGGGGTAGTTGTGGAAGGCGCGGTGCTTGCTCATATCCATGTTGGGTTTGGGAGTCTTCGGTTGGAAATTCTCGAGTGGTTTGAGAAGATTTCGTTTCACCAAAGCTTCAAATACTTGACCCGAGGGCATTTCCGGAGTTATCTAAATCTTTGGGCTGTGGGAAGCGAGGATTGTTATTCTTTGGGGGCTTGATCGCGGTTTACTTGAGCTCAGTTACGAATGTAGTGTCTTGTTCATTTGCTTCCTTTCCTTTGGTCGGGGCGGGAGTTGAAGTTGCAGGGTTTGTTCGATAGCGGTAAGATGAGGCGGGGTTCTTTGTTGCCTTTTGAAGACTCGAGTCTTTTCAAACTTTGTCCGGCGTTGACCGTAGCACGGAGATCCGGATAGAAATGGTGGTGATCAAGGTCCTCAAAGATGGCTTGAGGCGGGAATGGAAGATGTCCATCTGCTCTTCTTTGGAAAGTGGATCCATTATCTCGCTTAGCTTCCGGTTCCATCTTTTGTAGAACTCGCCCACTGGTTCGTCATCCTTTTGTTCGGTGGCTTGCGAGTCATGGCGGTTTGTCTCCCATTCAAGGTTGGCGCGATACTTCTCCGGGAAGATTTCAACGATTTGATCCCATGTGGAGCGGTTTTACGCCTTCACATTGAGGAACCACCTTAGTCTTTGTGGATTTGAGGGAATCTTGAAAGTGATGCGCCATCTGTTGAGGGTTGCCCCTTTGGCTCTCATACCCGGGACGTAGGTGTCGATGTGGGTTTTTGGGCATTACTGTCCCGTCAAACTTTTCCATTTAGGCATCTGAACTTTGGAGGGAGAGGGACCACTTTGTTCGGATCGGTAGGCGGGAGGGAGTCCTTCCGAGAACTAGCTAGCTTGCCTTGCATGTCTTTCATTTGTTCGATCAGCCAAGCCATGTGAGGATCGGTATGCGAGGTGGGTTACCGTTTTCGGGGACGGAAGCGAAGATGGGGGTGGATTGGGCGATGGGATCGCCATTCGGGAGTCTTGGGGAGGTAGTTGAGTGTATACCAACCCATACCACAGGGTGTTGAAGTTGAGGGCGTGATTGCCGAGGTCCGCTAAGGGTTGTGTTTGGGAAGCTGGGAAATGATTCGTTAGCCCCAATTGGCGGACTAGCGGTGGCAAACTTGAGATGTCGGGATATCCGCTCGGGATGCTGTCCCACAGTAAGCATGGGGACTTTTGATTGTGGTTGCGAGGCTCGTATAGAGGCAAAGGATTGAATCTGGGGATCTGAGATGCATTGGGATCTGCGGAGCGAGCACGTATGTGTCTTGTTGTCTGAGCTTGATGTGCGAGCGGAAAGCGTGTTGAGGCGGGCATGTCGGGCGGCTTGGCCCAGCGCTGAGGAGCTTTGAGCGAGAGGCGCTTTGCGTTCTGGGATCTCGTAGCTTGGCGGAGGCGGAACTTCTTGATAGCTTTGAGAGGCCAGGGAGCCGGTATGTCTTCGTCCTCTATGAGAACAAAGGTTCCGTCGGGTTGGGAAGCTGCAGCTGTTCCTCGAAGACGCAAGGTGTCTACGATCCGAGCTTCTTTGTTCCTCTTGGCGCTTCTTGATGGTTTCGAAGGCTCGCAGCACCTCCTCCATTGTGCGGAGGTTCCTTAGTGGCGGGGTTCCGTTTCCCTCAGCATTATCTGTTGATCCGTCGTGGGAGAGTAGCGGACGGTGCGGGCCGTTGAGCTGGAAGGGCTATCGGACCTTGTGACCTCGATGCGAAAAGCGGCTTCCGGGTATTCTCAACCACTCTCGGTTATTTGGAGGGTGATGGGCAAGGTTTAGACACGGGAATGGCCTAACGGGATAAAAGGGGAAAGCTCACGTGGCATGCGGTTTAGTTTCTTTTATTTATGATTTTTTTGTTGTTTTAATTTACTTAAAACATGTTTTCTCGAATCCTAGGTAGGTTGGAAAAGATTGCTCTTCTTTTTCGCAACTATGCTAGATCTGGGTCGATGGAGACCATACGTGCGGCTATAAGCCCCTCGTTTTGCACTGTATTTCGACATCCCGGGGTGGGACAACCCCCAGGGGCGAGGGTCCTATAGTGCAAGCGGTTTCCACCGGCCTAAAGAAAAATCGAACCTAAGGACCGAGCTGTCATGTTCGTTTTGATGCGTTAGCCATGTGAATAGTGAACCGAGCCGGCCTTGAGTCAAGATCGGAGTCAAGAGTTCGGCATGACCTCTCTTTACCTTGCTTGCGCAAGGGATCTGTGACGTTAGGCGTTGGTGGTCATATTGTCATGGGCGACGTATCAAAGCGTGATGACATGGTGTCATGTGAGCATGGATGTATATCGGGACGGAACATCGTGCAGGTGTAGCTTCGGAAATCAAGATCGAGTCAAGATTTTAGCATGACCTTTCATCGCTTTGCTTGCGCAAGGATCTTGAGTTCCGAGCCTTGACTTCGAAAAATGGCCGGCATGGTATATGTATCCGTGTATGACACCTGACCCAGGTAAAAACCAACCGAGTCCGGGACAGAGTGTGACTCAAGACTCAAACGTGCGGGGTTGACGCTTGGCTAGGATGGGATGTTTGGAATGATCCGTGCGCGTCCAAGAGGCCTAGGAAGACCAAACGGACTGCAGCGAGACCACTCGGGTTGAGGGTTGTAGTGTGCGGTGTATTCGAGGCGGCGGTGCGCGTAGCGTGCGGTGTAGCAGGCGGCGGTGTGAGTAGTGTGCGGTGTAACCGAGGCGGCGGTGCGCGTAGTGTGCGGTCTCTAAAATTCTTTTACGAGTAAAACGAAGTTTTGAAGAATTTTAAATGTATGCGCGAGATGTATATTGATGCATTTTTTTGTATTTTTATTTTTTTGTAAAATAAAAACGAAGCACGTGCACACACACACAACAGTTAAAGAAAGGGGTAAAATGAAAGTTTGACCCTCATCATCGTTTTAAAAATCTTTTGTTTTGTTTAAAAGATTATAAAACAAAAAGTCCCAGTGAGTCGCCAGCGAAATTACCCGGATCAGAGGCGGCGCGCTCGCGCCCGGCATACTGGCATTTCCCGCTTTGCGGCGGTTTTTCGAGTTGGAGGTGTCTCGCCGTTTGTTTTCGCATTTGTAGAGTCGCCACGCCGTTTTATTAAGCCCAAAACATTGAAAAAGGGCATCGGTTTAAAGATAATTTTAAAGCTGTTTTGTGTGATGAGATTTTGAGTTCGGAGGTCGAGATGACTCCTCGGGAAGAGAATATTAGAATATTAGAGCTCACCCAGAGTCGCCTCGTAAAACGAGTCTTTCGGATACCCTAATATCCTTTAAATGTTGTGTGTGTGTGTGTGTGTGCTTTTAAAAATGCATCTTTGTATCGGATGTCTACATTGTATGCTATGTATGGAAATGTATTGAAATAGTAATGGAAGGAAGCCTTACCAATGTTGGTTCGTGTCTGTCTTCCGGCGAGGAATAGTGTTTGAGGTCGGAGTAGCGTTAGGTACGGATCGGGATTGCTTCGGGAGGGACCGGTTGTCTGCGGACGAGTTTTGGCGTGAGTTGATGTTGCGAGGCTGCGTTCGGGCGAGAGGTTCGGCGTGCGTGGGGATCGTCGGGATCACTCGGGCGAGAGGTTCGGCGTGCGTTGAGGTGGCGGGAGTCACTCGGGCAGAGTTTCGGCGTGGTTTGGGATCGCCGGTTTGACTCGGAAAGAGCGGGACACCGTGGAAAGACCGAGCGAGGCCTCGGAGTACCACGAGGGGCCTCGAGTACCTCGAGAGTGCCTCGGGCGGCGCGGGAGCGTCGCGGGAGCGCTCGGGAGGCTTCGGAGCACCACGAGGGGATCGGAAGGCCTCGGAAGGATCCGAAAGGGCGGGAATGCCTCGGAAGGACTTAGAGGGGTAGCCGAAGGCCTAGGGAGGAAGAGAGAAGTGGGAGGTGTGTGAAAATGAGGAGGGGAGCCCTCTATTTATAGTGCGGATTTGGTGCAAAGAGGTCCGTACGGACCTCACAGTAATCCGAGACTTTTGGTTTTCCTCGATTTGAGGGAATATGTGATGATGGTGAATATTCTGAAATCATGATGTCCCCTGTGCAATAAGGTCCGTACGGACCAAGTTGACATGCAAAGAGGTCCGTACGGACCAACTCTGCAGGAGGGTAATCATTTTCCCCAGGATTTGAGGGAATATTGTGGACTTTAAGAGGATTCAGTAATTATTAAAGCAAAGAGGTCCGTACGGACCATTATTGCTTTTCCAATTTTCTGAAAATTCCCAAAAGGTCCTTTTGTCCCTTTTTATCCCAGAAAGGCTCCTCCCTTGGTTTGGCTGGGGGTTTTGAGAGGGTTTTGAGTGCCAGGGGTTGTCGAGACTGCGTTGATGAGTCTGCGGTGTTTCCCGTGTGTTTGAAAGGGGGTGATCCAGATTGGGGTACTTACACCGTCCACGAATAAAGTCCATATTTCTTCCGGGCGCTCTTTTGGATGTGTAATTTCAGTGCTCGAGCTATCTGGGGCTTCCTCCGCGATTCCCCGCCCGCTTTCTTTCCAAGGTTCTTGTCTGCTAATTTAAATGATGATTACGCCAAAATCAACTAAGGCTGCGCTTTGATTGTCTTTCTCGGGGAGTAGGTGATGCCGGAACTCGGTGAGTTCGATGTAAGACTGCTAGCATTCTCCCGAAGACTCGGTTTGTGTAAAACCTTTCTAAGCGGGGCCTCGAGTTAGTACGGTTATAGGATGTGCGGAAAAGTAGGCTCTTAATTTTCGAGCGATACAAGCAAGGCGTAAGCTAACTTTTCTATATTAAGATAACGCCCTTCTACGGCGGACGGTGCCTTAGTAGACATAATAAACTGGTTTTGGAGTTATTATCCTCCCTTACAAGAACGGCGGCCTCTTGCGCGGATCGAGAATCGCTAAAATGCAAAAAGCTCTTCCTGCACCGGCCGCGAGTAGAGGTGGTTGCCCGAGGTATGTCTTGACTTCTTCAAAAGCTTGATGGCATTCTTGATTCCATGCAAATTCATCAGGCTTCTTCCCCCTTTTAGAGTTTTGAAGAAGGAGGCATCTCCCACCGACCGCGAGATGAAGCGGCCAAGTGCGGTGATGCGACCATTGAGTTTCTGTACATCCTTTACGCAAGCAGGAGGTTTCATGTCCAGCAGTGCTTGAATTTTTTCGGGATTAGCCTCTATTCCTCGCTGGTTTACCATGAATCCAAGGAACTTTCCCGCCTTTACCCCAAAAGCACATTTCAGGGGGTTGAGTTTCATGTTGTTGCGGCGCAAGTTTTGGAAGGTTTCCTCCACGTCGAGCTCGTGGGAGTTTTCCTTTGTTTTTATTACCATGTCATCAATATAGGCCTCAAGGTTTCGCCGGTTGGTTTTGAAGACCAGATTGACCATTCGGCGATATGTGGCTCCTGCATTTTTAGCCCGAAGGGGCATCATTTTGTAACAATAAGTCTTGCCCGCGGCAATGATGAAAGCAACGGAGCGGATATCTTCGGGAGCCATTTGGATCCGATGGTAGCCGGAGTATGCATCAATGAAGCTCAATACTACGTAGTAGGCTATAGAATCCACCAATCTGTCTATGCGAGGAAGAGGGAAGCAGTCTTTGGGGCATGCCTTGTTGAGATCCGTGAAATCAACACACATCCTCCACTTGCCGTTGGATTTTTTGACCAAAACCACATTGGCCAGCCATTTTGGGTAGGTAATCTCCTTTATTATCCCCGCTTTGAGTAATTTTTCCACCTCTTCCTTGATCGCCATTTCTTTCTCCGGAGAGAAGTACCTTGATTTTTGATGAATGTTCTTGAAGTATGGGTCGTCATTGATTTTATGGAGGATCACGTCCTCGCAGATTCCCTGCATATCCTCCACCCTCCAAGCGAACACATCACAATTTGCTCTAAGGAACTCGATGAGTATCCTTCTCTCCTCGCAGTGAATTTCCAGCCCAACCTTAACAGTTTGCTCGGGGAAGTGGGGGTTGATGACCACCTCCTCGAGCTCGTCGTTAGGTTGAAGGTCGCTGATTTCACAATTGTGCAAGGAGTCAATGATAATAGTTGGGGGGTTGACCTGAGCTCCGGTTAGTGTGGCCATGGAATATATGACATCGCGGTCAATTTCTCCCTCAATTCCTCGATCAATGTATCCTCCCTCGATAGGGGCCAACTGTTTGGATTTTCTGCTGGATTATTCGCTTCAGCTGGAAGCAGTCATCAGTTCCGTGCCCGTGGTCATTGTGATACTCACAGAACTTAAGCCTACTCCTCTCATTTGGCTTTCGAAGCATGGGGGGAGGAGGAGGAAAGTCTGAGGCCCTCATGATTACTACCCTTGGGTCGGTGAGCTTGGTGTAAACTGTTTCCTCTATTGTTTTTCGGAGTTTATCCGACCCACGTCTGTTTTTGCCTTGGCTGTTGGTGCGGGCAGGCTCTGGGTAGTTTCCTGGACTTGGCCTATTCTCTCTTTTGCTGAAGCTCGGGAAGCGGGCACAGTGGGCTCTTCAGCGGATGCAATGGCAGAAGCCCTTTCATACATCTCCTCGACTGTTTTAGGCCGACTGGAGGCAAAATTCATTTTTAGGAAGGAGGAGCTGAGCCCGCCCTCAAAGCAGAGTCTGATATCTCCCTCCTCGAGGTCCACAATCTCCTCGCTCACCTTCCTGAATCGAGATATGTAATCTTTTGTAGGCTCGTTTGGGGCCTGCTTGACACGGACAAGATCTGTCTTTGGTCTAGCGGGCACCCCTGCCCCAACAAAGGCATTAAGGAAGATGCTTCTAAACTGGTTGAATGATTGGATGGACCGGGGCTTGAGGGCTAGCATCCAAGATAGGGCCTTGCCCGTGAAAGTTGCAGCCAAGGCTTTGCACATCACGAACTCATTCGAGGAGAATAGAGCCATTTGCCCCTCAAATCGTCCCATATGACTCTTGGCATTTTTGGAGCCATCATAGGTGTCCATCTGGGGGGGCTTGCCCCTCTGAATAGGTGCCCGCGCAATCTTGTCGCTGAAGGCGTCCATGGTGCGGCCACACTTCTGGGCAGCCTTTTGATGGGTTTCCCACATTTTTTGCATAAATTCCACAAACTCAGGGCTTTGATTATCAACCTTCTGCTTCTTAGCTCTTGGAGTCACGGCCTTCTCCTTGGTCGGAGCCAAGGGTCTGGCTTTGGACTTCGCACGTAGATTGGATTGGGCCTCTTCTCTAACCTCCTCGCTATCCTCCACATGCACCACACCTGCGTCTCGGCCGTGTCCGCGCTCAAGGTTCGGGTTCAACTCCGGTTTGCCCCCTAGCTTGACTAGCAAGCGATTTAGGGGGAGCTCGCTTGGGAGAACCTTTGTGACCCCGAGGGAACCGGAGCCCTCCGTTGGCCTCTATCTCAAACATCTCCACCGAGCGTCGGCGATGGCTACGGCCTCCGCGACCGGCTTGGATTTGGAGGCCAAAATTTCGTCCTTCTCAGGATTTGCTCCGGGGAGAGTGGAGTGTTTAAGGCGGTGTTTTTCATGGGAGTTTGGGGAGTTTTTGGGCTATTATTTAGGAGGGCTTGGGCTTTTTCAGCTCGGGACTCGTCTGTCAGTTTGTGTATAGCTCTTTGGGCTGGGGAAAGGCTGTGTGACGGCTGAGAACGTGCCCCCATATGGTAAAAAACAGAGGTCGTAGCCTTACCCTTATTGACATTAGAAGGTGAGGCACGGTTATCCTCCTCTAGTGGTCAAATGACCAAATGCTTTTCCAATATTCTAGACATGTTTGGAAGAGAAGGAAAATGACTCGAAAAGGAGAGCTTTGACGATCGGTTGTTTAGAATACAAGTGTATCCGGAAACAAAGATTTAAAACGGGACAAACTAATGAAAGCCTGGATTCCTAAGAATGGAACCACCGACGACGCCAAGATTTTCGTGGTCGGAGCGGTTGAAGGATATCCGGCTTGATATATTTAGTGGTTGGTTGGTACCTAAATCACAACACAAATAAACACCGTTAAGGTCAAAGTTGGATGTTACTCCAACTCAGGCCCTCGGGTGTGAGAGTAAGAATACTGAGATAATAAGGCTTTGAATACCTTGGAGTGTGTGTGTGTAGGTTTTTAGAGTAATAGGGCTTACTCAATATATTTGGAACTTACCTTGCCCAAGGGGACAAAGGTCTTCTATTTATAGGCAATGTAGTGGTGCTTGTTGATGTAAGCAAAGAGATCAGCCCTAGGGGCACTTTGGTATTTGATCAGCTACACGTGTCCGCAGCCTAATTGGGCCGTGTGTCGGGAGGGAACATTGGCCGTCGAGGGACACGTGGCTGAAAGGGACATGAGCCGTATAAATGGCTTGGCACATTAAATGAAATAGTAGGCGCCTGACTGAGCCGCATTAAATGCGTGATGGGGGAGCCGGCAACTTGCATGTCAGAGTCAGTAAGCTAACTTGCTCAGTAAGGCTTGACATTAACCGGGAGGCAGGTGCGAGTCCGCGGTCAACATCTTGGGCGCGATCAAAGGTATTTGACGCGGGCACGGATGGAGCGGTCATACCTCCCGCGGGCGTGGATCCCGCGGTCATACACCCGCGGGCACGGACCCAGCGGTCGCCATAGATCGTGCGGGCACGAATATAGCGGCCAGATCCCTCCGGTCTTTGATAGGATTAATGCGGGGAGGGACACGGCCTCACCTCGAGGCCTATCTCGTCCGCGGTCTTCCCCCAGGCGGTCTAATATATATATATATATATATATATATATATATATATATATATATATATATATATATATATATATATATATATATATATATATATATATATATATATATATATATATATATATATATATACTAATATATATAATCTATAGTATAAATGGAAGAGGTGTTTTGAACAGTGGTATGAACAGTGCCACGTGCCGAAATCCCCATTTTGCCCTCACTAATTTGTCTCTTTCCCATTTTGCCCTTAAATTTTTTTTTAATTTAAAAAAAAAAAAATTTAAAAAATTACGTGGCTCGACACTTAAGACATGTGCTAGTATATATATATATATATATATATATATATATAATACACACATTTCAGAAAACGAATTCAGATGGAAAATCAAACAACTTGCTTAATTCGTAATCGGCTTCGACGCGCTCTTAACACATAATAAGATTTCAGAGGTGAAATCAGATTTCAGCACTTAGCGCTTAAAAAAAACAAAAGCCACCTTAATTTGTTTGGGGTGTTTTTAGCTTTACGGATTTACTCAACAATTTTACGGGTTTATATAACAATTCTCATAATTTATTTGGAAAGTGATAGATTACCTCAGCTACGTGGGTCCCATTTGTAAAATTGTTCATTGAGTTATTCTCGTGGGAATTTTAACAAACAGTTTGTAAACAGAGTACCAAACCATACTCTCCAAATGATTCAAAATACCGTTAAAACCTACCAAAACCCCTCCCTCACAAACCTTTCACAAATATGCAAAACCCTAAGTCGCCTCAAACAATTCCATGCCCACCTCCTCAAATCTCACCTCCCCGAAAACCCGACGGCCATTGGACCTCTCCTCTCCGTCGCAGCTACCTCGAATAACCCCTCTTTCTTCTCCTACGCGCTCACCATTTTTCGAAACCTTCAATATCACAACATTTTCATGTATAACACCATGATAAGAGGATATGTTCAGGGAAATGGTTCAATGCCTGCCATTTTGTGCTATGTAGACTTGTTAAATTATGGTCTTGTAGCTAATAATTATACTTTCCCGCCTTTGATTAAGGCTTGCTCGATTCTTGGCGGTTGTAATTCGTATTTGTTTGGTTGTTTAGTTCATGCCCATGTTGTTAAACTTGGATATTCTTGTGATTTGTACGTGGTGAGTGCGGTGATTGAGTTTTATGGTGTGTTTCTTGATATGAGAAGTGCACATAAGGTGTTTGATGAAATTCCTGTTAAGGATGTGGTTTTGTGGACTGCGATGATTGATGGGTACGGTAAGAATGAGGATGTTGAGATTGCAAGGGAGGTGTTTGAGGAAATGCCTGAGAGAAATGTGATATCTTGGAGTGCAATAATGGCAGCGTATTCACGGGTAAATGACTTCAAAGAGGTGATAAGTTTATTTACAGAGATGCAAGAAGAGGGTATACGACCAAATGAGTCCATCCTTGTGAGTGTTTTGACAGCCTGTGCTCATCTTGGTGCACTTGCCCAAGGATTGTGGGTTCACTCCTATGCTAAACGTTTAAACTATGATTCCAACCCAATTCTAGCCACTGCATTGGTCGATATGTACGCAAAATGTGGCTCCACAAAGTTAGCTTTATCAGTTTTTGAAGCTATTCGTTTCAAAGATGCCGGAGCATGGAATGCCATTATTTCTGGGGTCGCACTGAATGGGGATGCAAGAAAATCATTGGAACTATTCCGTGATATGGTGGGGAGTAGAATTCAACCAAATGAAACGACATTTGTTGCTGTCCTATCAGCTTGCACGCATGCAAGATTGGTAAGAGAAGGCCTCGAGTTTTTTGATCAAATGAGCAGTGTATATGGGGTCGAGCCCAAAGTTGAACATTACGCATGTGTGGTTGATCTTTTCGCGAGATCAGGAATGCTAAGGGAAGCAGAGGAGTTTGTGGAGAAGAATTTGGGTGAAATTGCGGAAGGGGATGCCAATGTATGGGGAGCTATACTTGGGGCTTGTCGAATTCATGGAAACGTTGAAATTGGGAACAGAGTATGGAAGAAGCTTGCTAACGCAAGAGTAGCTGATTACGGGACTCATGTGCTTTCTTATAACATGTATAAGGAAGCTGGCTGGGAGAGCGAAGCGAAAGGTGTCAGAAGATTGATTTCAGAATCGGGACGAAGGAAAATGCCAGGCTGCAGCATGATTGAGGTCGATGGTGAGGTCGAAGAGTTTGTAGCGGGTAATTTTTTCCATCCTAGGATACAAGAAATCTGTAAAATTCTTGATTCTTTATTCAGTGTAGTTCTGTATGTTGATGATTTGTAGAGGCCCCCAAAATTTCATTCTAGAGAGAGAGAGAGAGAGAGAGAGAGAGAGAGAGGGAGGGAGGGAGCTTCTTTTCTTCTGTTTATTTTGAGTTAGCTACTTGTTAGGATGGATTGAAGGTTCAAAGAAGATCCAACACTTATATATCTTTGTTTTGAACTGACATATATGGGCGGGTTGCGGTACAATCTCACCGTAAATAAAGTAGATTTTGTTGGTGAGCTGGAGATGAAGCATCTTGATATTGTAAACTACTTCCTCAACCACACAGTCTGTTTCATTTCGGGGGCGGTGGAGCAAAATGCAAATGTTATCAAGGAGGTCTTAATGTTCCCTAAGTCATGTAAAATTGTGCTTCCTTGATTTCATTCTCTCTCTATCTTTCAACTTTCAAGTTGTGTCTTTTCTTATGAATCGGATTATGAAATCAAATTATGCTCTTTCTGCAAAAAATAAAATAAAATGATTTGTAGAGAATTTGTGCTTACAAAAAGAACAAACCATCTTATTTAATTGAAAGGAACAAATTGCAAATATGGTACCCCAATTATAGGGTTTTGAACGGAATATTCTGTGATGAGCCAAACCCAATACTTTGCTACGAGCTAGGGGTCCAGCAGCCCACCAAAGGACCAGTTACGAAGGGTCAGATCAAGATCAGGGTTATGGCCCGTCCAACAACGGATGGCGGTCGTCGCCACTGAGCGATCAAGCCCATCCAAGCGACGAGCCAACACACCCTTGAGCAAAGGTTTGGGCCATAGCCCGTCGATTGGTCAGGTAGAGGCCGTCGCCAATGAGTGCCAAACTGATCGCATTCAACAAAGAGTGATCGTCGTCATTGAACGACCAACTCTCGATGCCGCTCGCTCGTCGAGTCATCTCTCAAAGGAGACGACCCAATTGGACGTACAGCTCCAGGTCGTCCCTTCGATTAGCTTCCTCAACAAGCTTGATTAATAATGTCAGACCTACCACTGAGCCTTGTTACACGTGCAATCATATAACCAGTAATAATGCCAAAAGGCGTGCAGGTTGACTTTCCCTTATAAGGAAAGCTGCTTATCAGTGTCAGGCGCTGCAGTGTCCTTGCATAGGCGGAGCTATCCCAGCGTGACACGTGTACGCCTAGGAGACAGAGCTGATCCAAGGGTTGGCAGCAACCCAATCCAACGGTTCAGATGAAAACCCTAATATCACTACATTCACTATAAATATGGGAACAGAAACATGGACAAAAGTAATGCATCTTTGCATATTTACGTACACACACATTCTCCATAATATTTACACCATTTTCCGGTCCATTCGCTGATTCTCACGTCGGAGGGGCTTGCCGGAAGACCCCCGGCGCAGTTTCACGGTTATTTCTTGTGGTGTGCAGGTCACTGAGTCAGCTCAATCATTCGCTGGACACAATACCTGAGCCCAACGCACATTCCTGCACCATCAGATTGGTTCCATTGCTGGGAAACGTTTCAGTGACCTTTTCAACCACCAAATAACAGCCGGAAAAAGCCTAGAAAATGGTGTCAGACGGACACACAGCAAGCAAATCCACCGGAGATGAAGTCGGACCCCCTCCCCCTCAGCAAGGCCAGCAAGAAAATCCTAGACCACCCTCTCCACCTAGGAACCCTTATTTAAGGGTTACCAGGTCACAAGGGGTGGTTGATGACACAGGCCTTCAAACGGCTAGGAGAAGAGAGAAGAGACCCGCTCCAGAGAGACAGCGGCGACCTCCACTGGAAAGGAGACCAGAGGTAGCTACTGTACGTTATGTGGGAGGCCCATCCAACCCACATCTCGACAGAACCGCTTTCCTCGTCGAGAGAGCAAATGCTTTTCAAGAATTCCTACAAATCCAGAATGAACTCATCCAAATGGCTGCGCCCCAAGCCCCACAGGCGTCTCACCATACAGTCTCGTCGGGGAGGAGAAGGAACCGAAGGAGAGAAGGTCGTCGGGAGGATGTCGCCACAGGAGAGGAACGGGTAGTGCCCCAGATTGATCTTAGAGACCACATTTATCAGCGTCGTAGTGAAGGAGCGCCATCTCAGCAACGACGAGATGAGGAGATAGAGCCCCGTAGAGTATTGGCGGTCGAAAATCCTGAAGTTAATCAGAACCAAGTTGTTCGGGGTCGTCTAATGACTCCTTCGTTGAGAAATGAGCGAGCACCAAGCCATAGGGAAAGGACCCGTACTCCCCCTCGTCACGAACGTGAAGTTTCCAGATCTTAAAGGCCATCTCCACCACCAAGCTACAGAGAGAGATCTACCTCACGACGACCCGCTCCCACCGAGAGGCAATGATCTAATACCGTTACCCGGGGGCCTCGTCGAGATAGGATCCCACCAGCCGGCCCGGCTGGAGAAGTCGATATGAGAGAATTCTTAAGACTCAAGCGTCAGGTGGAAGAGTTGACGACCAAAAGAAACAAGGTGGATAGTGACGACTCGGAAGATGATGGTGGTACCATGAATCCCTTGGCACCGTGGATGCTAGAGACAGGACCTCCCGAACCCGATTTTAAACTTCCCGATTTGAAACAATATGACGACTCTACGAGCGCCATAGATCACATGCAACATCTCGAAGCTCAGATGTATGTGGTGGCTAGAGCATCAGGACACGACGATGTTATGTGCAAGGCCCTCACAAGCACGCTAACGGAGGCTGCTTTATGATGGTTCAGAGGCCTTCCTAAGGGGAGCATTGAGTCGTGGAAACAAATGAGGAAAAAGTTTTTGGGAAGATTCGCAACGGCAGGAGATCGTTGCAAGACTGTCAACGACCTCAGCAACATTTCGCAAGGGGCCAATGAAAGCTCAATGAGCTACTTCAAAAGATTTAAGAAGTTAGTTGACCAGATTGATGAAGACCTAACGGATAGATAAATTATCAATTGTTTCAGACACATTATTGTTTCTTCCACCCTGGAGTACGAGTTACAAGTCCACCCAGCCAAATCTCGAAAAGACCTCTACGCCAAGGCATACGCAGTAGCCGAAGCCGAGGAAAGAAAGTTGCAAAGAGAAGGGAAAGTCGTCAACGATGGTGAGACGGCGAAGGCAAAAAAGGATAAGGCTGGAGATAAGGGGAAAGGCAAGCAAGTGAAAGCTGAAAAGGTCCCAGAATCGTACACTCCATTGACGGTGTCAAGGGCTGAAATTTTGAGCAATGTTGATTTTGGCCCGGCGCCATAGATGAACCCCAATGGAAAGGGGAAGAAAAATATGAATAAATACTGTGAGTATCATCGGGATAAGGGACATGATACTGAGGAGTGCTTCAGTTTGAAGAGAATTATTCAGAGATGGATTGATGATGGTCGTCTTCAGGAGTACGTGAGGAAGGATCGTCAGGCAGCCAACACAAGAGCTGCTAAAAATGACCCTCCGGAGAGACAACCGAGGATGGTCTTGGTGATCTCTGAAGAAGCCAGTAAAAACCAAATCAAAGGCACAATTTACCACCTGAGAAAGGCACCACATGTTCCCCAAAAGTCTGAAATCCCCAATGACGTGATAAGCTTCTTTCCCTACGAGCTAGCAGCAAATCCATTGACTCGTCAACAAACCCTAGTCATACCTGGTTTCATCGACAACTGTGAGTCGAGGCGTATTCTGATTGATACTGGTGCGGCCAAAGATATCCTGTTTTATAATGTCTACCAGAGGATGGGTCTACCCGACAGCCGCCTAAGTCCCTACTTAGGTTGTCTAGTGGTATTCACCAACCACAGGGTAGACGCAAAGGGTCAGATTGACCTTCCGGTTGATATTGGAGATCACCCGTTGAGAACCATTCAAACAGTGACTTTTATTGTGATTGACATCGTCAGTGACTACCACGCAATTCTCGGCCAACCTGGCCAAGCCGCTCTAGGGATCGTCGCCTCTGTCCCTCATCAACGAGTCAAATTCCCTACATGTGCTGGAGTTGGATGTGTGTTGGGGACGGCCCCAGAATTTCTGGAGCATGTGCTGAAGACAAAGCGGACTATTGAAATCACATTGTGAAACTCTCCAAGTCAGTTAAACAAACGACGACTTCATATGCCAATGTCTCGACCATCAAGTGTGTCGACGACCCAGAAGCCTTTGTTGAAACATCCATGAACGACCCCGCTGCAGAACCACAACTTTTGGTCGCCCATGAATCGGGGGCCGAGCTAGACAAGCTTATTAAAGACGAGGTTCCAGACCTCACCCCCGTGGCAAGAAAGAAAATTAAAGAAATTGTTATTGAATCCATGGACTTTAGAGACGACGCTCCTGAGATGAAGCCGGCCGACAAGCTAACGGAGTTGGTCATTAACCCAAACCATCCAGAGCAAAAAATCAAACTGGGGTCTCAGTTATCTACTGAGGAGAGGGAAGAGATAATCTCCCTACTCAAACAAAACCTTGACGTTTTTGCCTGGAGAGTTGAGGATATAAAGGGTATCAAAGAGGAGGTAGCTGTCCATAGGCTCGGAGTGAATCCCATAATGAAGTTCAAGGAGCAAAGATGCAGAGTTTTTTCAACTGAGAAGGAGGTCGCCATCAAGCAGGAGATTGAGAAGTTACTAAGTGCTGGAATTATTGTGGACGCTGGGTTCACAACATGGTTAGCTAATGTGGTGTTGGTCAAAAAACCCAATGGGAAGTGGAGGCTGTGCGTTGATTTCACCGACCTGAATTTGGCATGCCCCAAAGATATTTACCCCTTGCCCAGAATCGACAAGCTCGTCGACTCTGTGGCCGGTCATACAACTTTGAGCTTTCTTGACGCCTACTCCGGCTATCACCAAATCAAGATGGCCGAAGAAGACATTCCGAAGACGGCCTTCCAGGCCACAGGGGGAACTTATTGCTACACGAAGATGCCCTTTGGGCTCAAAAATGCCGAGGCAACGTACCAAAGAATGATCAACAAAGTGCTCAAGGGGCAGCTCGGTGATAATTTGGAGGCATATATAGACGACATGGTCGTCAAGTCAAAGAAGAGGAAACATGTCGACGACCTCCAACAGACCTTCAACAACCTTCGAGCGAATGATATGGTTCTCAACCCAGTCAAGTGCGTCTTTGGAGTTGCAGCAGGAAAATTTTTAGGATTCGTGCTTTCACAACGGGGAATCGAAGCAAACCCCGAAAAGATCAAGGCTTTGATTGATATGGCGGAGCCTACGAGCATCAAAGAGGTCCAGCGTTTGAATGGACGAGTAGCAGCCTTGGGTCGTTTCATTTCCAAGTCAGCCGAGAGGTCGCTTCCATTTTTCAAAGTTTTACGTGGTGCAAATGACTTCAAATGGACGGAAGAATGTTCTGAGTCGTTTAGCCAGCTTAAAGAGTATCTTGGCTCCCCACCACTCCTCAGCAGTCCCATTGCAGGAGAAGACTTGTATGTATACCTTTCGGCGAGTGACAAAGCCGTCGCTGCCGTAATGGTCAGAGAGGAGGGTGGGATACAGAGGCCAGTATACTATGTAAGCAAGGCCTTGTCTGATGTAGAGACCCGTTATTTCAACGCCGAGAAAATAGCTTACGCCCTCGTCATTGCAGCACGAAAGCTACGAGCTTATTTCTCTACACATCCCATTGTTGTATATACTAATGCCCCACTGCGCAAGATCTTGCATCGTCCCGAGAGCTCCGGTTTTCTACTGAATTGGAGCATTGAACTGACAGAGTTTGACATCCGATATATGGCGAGGAAGACCTTACAGGCACAAGCATTGGCTGACTTCTTAGTTGAGACGTCGTTCAGTATCGACGATGACCAAAGACCGCCCCAGAAAAGCAGCAAAGGCAAGGAGGTCGACGACAAACCAGAAGAATTAATCCTGCCCGTCGGATGTTGGAAAATTTTTTCAGATGGATCGGCAACAAGAGATCTGAGTGGGGCGGGAATCGTTCTCGTCGAGCCAGAAAGTGGCACGGTCTTTGAAGAAGTGTTGAGGTTCAAATTTCAAGCGTCGAACAACCAGGCAGAGTATGAAGCATTAGTAGCGGCAATTGAGTACGCTAAGTGTTTTGGGGCCACTAAGATCGCAGCGTTTTGTGATTCCCAATTGATTGTGAACCAATTTCGTGGAGACTACCAAGTCGTCGACTCAACCCTCCAGAAGTATCATGCCTTGGTCGGGGAGTTAATTCAGGGGCTGGAGTTTTGGGCCATCCAAAGAATAGCCAGAGAGGATAATGAACACGCCGACCTACTCTCAAAGCTGGCAACAGATCAACTCCCTGAAGACGAGCATGGCCACCACTTGGCCTATCTCGAACAGCCAGCCTATGAACGAGTGAAGGTCATGTGCATTGGAGACGGTCCAAGGTGTTGGATTGATGAGCTGAAAGCATTTATTGAAAAAGATGAGTTGCCATCCGATGAAGTGTTGGCAAGGCAGATTAAGAGGAAGGCCACCCGTTTCGCGGTCGTAGAAGGCGAACTGTATAGACGATCTATCACCAGACCGCTGTTAAAATGCATCCACCCTGATAAGGTAGTTCGATTGCTTTTTGAAGTACATCAAGGAGAGTGCGGGGGTCATCCTGGGGCACGTACATTGGCTGATAAGTTAATTACCATGGGGTATTACTGGCCCATCTCCGAGAAGATGCCAAGCAGTTTGTGAGGAAATGTGACACTTGCCAACGGTTCGCTGACCTCCCGAAGCTTCCGACGACAGAGCAAACCCCAGTAATGGCAGCTTGGCCATTTGACATGTGGGGTGTCGATTTGATTGGACCATTCCCACAGGCCAAGGGAGGGGTGAAGTATGTGATTGTGGCGATTGATTATTTTTCCAAATGGGTGGAGGCCAAAGCCCTGAACAAAATTACAAAAAACAACGCCCTGGGATTTATCCACGACTCAATATGGTGTCGCTTTGGAATCCCAAGGGTAATTGTCTCCGACAACGGCCTGCAGTTTTCAAGGAAGTTTGAACAAGAATTGAACAGAATGGGCGTCAAACATTCTAAGTCGTCTGTTGCCTATCCCCAAGGCAATGGACAAGCTGAAGCAGCGAACAAGCTCGTCTTGTCAGCCCTATGCAAAAATCTTGAAGGACGGAATACGAGATGGTTGGACGAACTCCCTTTGGCTCTCTGGGGAGTCCGCACAACCACCCGGGGGCCTACGAGGGAAACCCCATTTCCTTTAACCTATGGCTCTGAGGCCATGGCTCCCGCCGAGCTTCAGCTTCCAACCGACCGAGTGGCTCTCTACGACACTGAGAAAAATATCCACAACAGACAGGTCGACCTTGACCTTGTGGACGAGCGTAGATTGGACGCCCAATTGAGGATGGAGAATTACAAGAAAAGAACCAAGGCGTACCACGACAAAAAAGTGAAGAAAAGAAATTTCAAGGTCGGAGATCACCTTCTAAGGAAAATCGAAGCAACAGGACTTAAGTCCCGTCAAAACAAGCTTTCTCCCAACTGGGAAGGACCATACATTATCACCAGTGTAGTCAGAGAAGGAACCTACCTTCTAGCCAGGCCAAACGGTGAGCAACTAAAGCATCCATGGCACGCCAATCATCTCACGAAGTATTACTTCTGAGATCGTTGTCAACACTCAGCGCCCTCAGGGCACCCTACTTGTGGTTCTTATGTGTTTTCATTGTCATTTTTTTTGAATATTTTGGAAGTTTGTAAGGGATAATCTATAAATCCCAGAAGTCTTAAAAAGTAATCGAGTTGTCAATGTACGATTGTTGATCGAAAATTATCAATGGAAACTCATCACTTCGCAAAACTTCGTCCATTACAAACCCAAGAAGCTTAGAGCAGTTAAAGCTTGACTTCGACCCTTACAATCACTTTGATCAAGTATAAAGATCAGTCGAAGCAAAGACTTTGACACTTACACTCACTTTAGCCAAGTATAAAGGTTAGACGAAGCCAGACTTCATCGAATGCTATAACGGAATAAGACGACTCGTCCATAGAATCTTGCCTACGAGCAAAGATCTACCGACCTTCGTACTATTCCTATGAGCCATTGAGAAGTTGAGAAAATACAAGGTTGAACAAAGGTCGGCCATATTAGGACGACCCAAGTTCTGGTCATCACTTACGACGACCATTCACATTTGTCCTCAAACTTACTCGTTCAATAAGTTATCACATGTTATCTACGTTAACGCAGATTAACAAACAAAAACTAAGGCACTGAATAACCAAAACATTGAAACAAATTGTACGACCCCCTCTAAACTACAAGGAAATGGGTCAATTACATTACAAAAATTTAAAAATTGTTTGGAACAATGTTCGAAACCATTAAAACTAAAGTGAAACACTGTTTGTGACATCACAAGTCATTTCAGAATAAATCACTGGGGATCATTGGTGCTGGATGGAGCCTCGTCCGGATCAGAGCCATCCCCAAGGAAGAAGGCATAATAGGCGTTAAAATTCTTTGGATCAACTGTTGAGACTGGCCACTCGTCTCTCCCTACCTTCTCGTCGTCCTCCTTGATAATAAGCAAGTCGTTGTCATTAAAGGGAACGAGAGGATGGACTAGACGAGCCTCCTGATCATGAGACGGTTCTATGCAAAGGTCGGCCAGCTTCCTTGTAGACACTAAGTCCTTGGTCTCTGGGTCAGCAAGGATCCGCCTTGCCAAGTGCTTGGCCCCATCCTGGAAGAAGCTGCTGGCCTTCTCAGTGACGACCTTATGGAACTCTTCACCTCTCTTAAACTGCTCAACTGCATCAAGTTTAGCGTCGTCCAAAGCAGTTTGATGGTCAGCCCTCATCGTTTCAATTTGACTCCGAGCAGCCTCGTAGTCAGACGTCAGCTTGTCAACTTTGCTTTCCGCGGCTCGTAGACCAGTGGTCAGGATCCCTGCTTCCTTCACCAATTTGGCCTTATCAGCTTTCAAGATTTCTGCCTCCTTCAAAATTTCATTTTTCTGAGCCATCAGTGACTCGTAGGCAGTGGTCAATTGGACGACGTTATCTTCAGCTTCCTTCAGCTTCTTCTCAGCAGCCTCCTTGGCTCCAACAGACTGGATCAGATGCTCATTCTCCTTCTGCTCGACGTCTAGGCATGCCTTAAAATCTGCCGTCATGGCATCCATCATCGACATCATCTGCAGCAACGAGGTCAAAATTATTACAAGTACAAAACGACGAGAGATGTATGAAAAATGGAAGACTGAATTTACCTCAGTTTGGATCAGCCCGAAGCGAGCTTGAAGTCTCTGGCTTGGTCTTGGCCTCCCTCATCTGGCGGGTGAGATCAACACCCCTGCCTCGTTTTGTCAAGGCCGCACCCAAGATAAGAGCATGACCATTTCTTGCCAGGCAAGGAATCCCAGAGATCTTAGGAACTTGGGCTAACTTGGTTGCCATTTCCATGGCCTGCTTCCTATCAAGGACCCCTGACGACGAGCCAGGAGTTTCAGCCCGAGGAGTTGAAGGGTCGGAGGAACTGGGAGGGTCGTAGGCAGCTTTTTTACTTCTCTCTCCACCTGCTTCAGAACCCGCATGATGGTCCTTCCTCTTCCTAGGGGCCTGACGGTTAGCCTCTGGATTGGAGTCAGAACTCCCAACAGCCTCAGGGTTAACGTGCTCACCCTCAATGACGATCAGTTGGTTTTCAGCATTGGCAGCCGCAGCGCTCGTCTCAACACCAGCTTCCTTTTCCAGCTCGTCAACCACCACCTGACGGCCTCCAGTGTTCAAGCCTTCAACGACGACCTCCCTTTCAATCATGGGGATGGCGCCAACAGTATTGTCCTTTGGTAGATGATCATTCCTTTTCGTCATATTCTCCTGGCGATTGTAGATGGCATTAGACGCCGCTCTGTCCTTCTTCGCCTTGGTCCGATCGTTGGCTCTGATTACTCCACTCATTATGTCTCGTTCAATGTGATCGATGTCCTTTTTAGAGAGAACTGTCAAATAAAATGGAAAATGGTTAAGTCTTTCACAACGAGACAAAAAGACGGAATATCATATTAAAAAGACAAGTATTAAGAGCCCAACCCCCAAACATTTCAAGGTTGGCGCAAGAATTCTCTGGATGGTCTGGGCGTGCGCTCGCACAAGTGACACAGTTTTCTTCCCAATTCAACTCATGGTGGACGACCCAGACTGGGTAACGAGTGTCAAGGTTTATCTTCACCAAAGGATCGGGGCCTTTCGACGGTTTAGACATAACGCCGACCCTTATATACCTCCAGTGAGAGGCTTCAATGTCCTGGAACGACACCCATCCAAGACTTAGCAGGTCATCAATCTTCTTTTTCAGCTCGTCGGCCCATGGAGCCGGCCATACATGCTCGTCGGTAACCATACTTTGATTCTCAGGCCAAGGAAATTGCCATCCTACCCTGCTCTCCACCAAAATCATGTGATTATCCCAGCTATACACTTTATTCTGAGTGTCTAAAAACAGGCCTTGAACATTCCTAATCGACGACACACTCACTACGTACTTCCCATTCTTAATTGATCGTTTCGTCCGATAATATTGACGAAACACCTTATTACGTGGCTCGTAGCCGAGGAATCTGCAGACCACAATGAAATAAGACAAAATCCTAACTGCGTTGCCACTCAGCTCCATTGGCACACAACCTGAATCTTTGAGGAACTCGTTGATAAAGGGATCTAGGGGCAACCTCAGTCCAAGCTCGAACTGTTTGTAGAAGAAAGCAACTTTCTTTTTGCTGGTAAGAAGTGACTGCCTACGAGGCTCATACTCCTTTTGGCTGAGATACTCAAGCTTATACGATGCAGCGTGAACCCTGAAGGAGTCTCGTAGGGAGTCAATCATCAACTTCCCGTTATTGGGAGTCCTCGTACTGACCTTGGTGATAGCCCAGTCACCTTGTGCCCCGCCTCCGAAGCCTCGTTCATTCCTTCCAGCTCGTACACCGGTATGAAAGGCGTCGACGATCCTAGTGCTCCCAGCACTTGTGCTGGCTTCGTTTGTTTCTTGGGCTGGTTGATCAGGGCGGCCGTCGTGATCCATGTCTACAAAACAAGGAGAAAAAGAAGGGGAATCAGTCCTAACATTTGTAGGTGACGACCTAACTGTGGGCAACCTAGATTCCCCTATAACCAAGTTCCTAAGTGAATCACGATGGGACAAGGAGTAGTTGGCTCGTATGTGATTGGGAAGGTCGTTCATTGACCTAAAAGACGTTACCCTTGGGTCATCTTCCTCAAACTCCCCAAGAACTTCACATACTGGGAACTCTAAAGGCTCATTCACAAACCCAAATTTCAACAAGATTGAAGAACATTCAGCCAATGGAATTTCTCTCCAAATCCCCCTAGCACATTTATAAACCCTCTGATTTAACCCAAAACCAAATTTAACCCCTCTCTCAAAGCTTACAGTCCTGGGTCCCATTAAAGATGTTCTTAAACCCCAAGAAATACCCAGAAAATGAAGAGCAACAAAGTAAATTACCTGTTTCTGGGTTTGAAGATGGGTTTTCCGATGAGTTTACCAGCGGTAAATCAAAGAAATTCCTAATCCACGCCGCCGGATTGTCCAAAGGTGGTGAAGCCAGAACAGTCAATATTGCCAGAAAATGTTTGCACGGTGGCCGAAGTGTTTCTTGTTGGTTGCCGGAAATCGCCCTTGCTATTTGCTCTCCAAGGATTCTGACGCGAAAAGTTTGAAATGGAGGAGGGGGGAAGCTTTTATACTTGGGGAAGATGAAGGGTTTATACCTAGGAAATCCAAACGGCGAAATGATGGGCATTAAATACCCTCTGTGATTTTCGAGGAGAATGTCCCATCGGGAGACGCGTGTCAATTAATGAGGAGATCCTGGCCATCCACGTCATCAATGCTGATGTCACCACAATTCAAAATTCAAATTGACGGTCGTACGGATAACCTTGAAGGGAAAACGACAACTCCTGGCCCGTCAAGACGACCCATGAGTTGGGGGCCACTGAACGGAATATTCTGTGATGGGCCAAACCCAATACTTTGCTACGAGCTAGGGGCCCAGCAGGCCCACCAAAGGACCAGTTACGAAGGGTCAGATCAAGATCAGGGTTATGGCCCGTCCAACAACGGATGGCGGTCGTCGCCACTGAGCGACCAAGCCCATCCAAGCGACGAGCCAACACACCCTTGAGCAAAGGTTTGGGCCATAGCCCGTCGATACGTCAGGTAGAGGCCGTCGCCAATGAGTGATCAAGCCCACCTAACGACGAGCCTTCCCACCGCGCCAAACTGATCGCATTCAACAAAGAGTGATCGTCGTCATTGAACGACCAACTCTCGATGCCGCTCGCTCGTCGAGTCATCTCTCAAGGAGACGACCCAATTGGACGTACAGCTCCAGGTCGTCCCTTCGATTAGCTTCCTCAACAAGCTTGATTAATTAGCTAATTTGGGATAATGTCAGACCTACCACTGAGCCTTGTTACACGTGCAATCATATAACCAGTAATAATGCCAAAAGGCGTGCAGGTTGACTTTCCCTTATAAGGCAAGCTGCTTATCAGTGTCAGGCGCTGCAGTGTCCTTGCATAGGCAGAGCTATCCTAGTGTGACACGTGTACGCCTAGGAGACAGAGCTGATCCAACGATTGGCAGCAACCCAATCCAACGGTTCATATGAAAACCCTAATACCACTTCATCCACTATAAATATGGGAACAAAACATGGACAAAGGTAATGCATTTCTGCATATTTACGTACACACACATTCTCCATAATATTTACACCATTTTCCAGTCCATTCGCTGATTCTCACGCCGGAGGGGCTTGCCGGAAGACCCCCGGCGCAGTTTCACAGTTATTTCTTGTGGTGTGCAGGTCACGGAGTCAGCTCAATCATTCGCTGGACACAATACCTGAGCCCAACGCACATTCCTGCACCATCAGGTTTGTTTGGTTTTCATACCTAAATTAATTTTCGTTGCAACCAAATTACCTTATCTGTTTTGGATATTCGTTTAAGGTACCTAGGGCTAACTACATCTATTTTAACTGTAAATGCACATATAAGATGCAAGTGACCCAATTTTTAAGGGTAAATTAGGAAAGTCAATATAACTGAACTAAAAGAAACACTAAAGGTTCTATGTGTAATATAGTAAACTAAAAGGTGGGATAAGGTATTGATTTAAAATGGTTTATTATTAATATCATTGAATTACAAGGTCTAAACTAAAAAAAAAAATCTAATCTACTCCACCCAAAACAGCTGCCCCATTCCACCAACTTTCTCAAGAACACTCCATTCTTGTATTATGGGCTTTATTTATTTGATTCAAATCATAAACTTATCAGAAAGACTAAATCATCAAATTATAACTCCCCAAATTTACATATTCAAACAATAAGAGACAAAAACCCACCCATATTCAGAGCTGATGCTGCCATGAAAAATCTATGGTTGCACAGGATCTGAAGTTGGCAGAATACTCCGGCTGTCTCCTCTTCTGGTTGACCTCCTACACACGGGCGTACACGTCAACTAGGCCGGGAGTGGCTCCGGCGAACCCCCTCCGGTGTGAGAGTAAGATTAGTAGCTCAAACAAAAGATAACAATGGAGAAAACCTAGAGAGATAAAGCTTAGAGAGGAGAGAGAAAGACCTACCATGCAAATGAACAATATCTCTATTTTATACCCCCCAAGCCCCCATGTGCCTTGCACATGAGGGACACTTGTCAATCATCCACCAAGGGTCCTCAACCACCTTCAGCTTAGTGGGTTTTCACTGTCCACCTTATCAAATCAAGCTATAGTCATAGTGCTTTTATATCGGGGCGGGATTAAGGGTGGCAGAAGCTGCGGACGACAATCGTCCACCAAGTGGCCATGTCCACCACGCAACCAACCTTAGCTATGTCGGCCGAACGGCTTCCCGCTATAGGATTCCCGTCACTCATCCACTTCTCCAGGGTGTCGATCTCATCTTACTCTCTCATGCCACCAGGCGGGATGATCTTATCTCATGTTATGTGTTCTCGCCCCTGGGCCCCTATCTTTACTTATTAGGCCCATTGAGGGAGGTTGGGCCCACTTGCCCACTTGGGCCCAATCCTATTTTTCACTATCGCATCAGAAGCCCCCAATGTCGAGACCTGGATTATTCATGATCCAGGCGAGAAATTCATCAAGTGGGGCGGGATCACAATCTCGCCGCCGTCTCCACGGCGAGATCAGGATTTTTAATGACATGTATGCTACCACGTGTCAAGCTAGGGTTGAAGGGCCATGACGGTCCGTCGAAACCGTACGGCGTCTTGGTTTTCGTGCTTCTCTTTAAATAACCACATTAAAGGAGAGGGAATTTCAAAATTTCGAATCGTCATTTTTTCCTAGGAAACTTCGAACGCCCTTTCGTCTCCACAACGTCTCTTCGTCTTCACGGTGCTAAGGTCAGTCCCTAGCCTCACATTTTTCACTTTCCAGTTACTCCATCCTCCATTTTCTCTCTATTTTCCGGCGAACCGATTCTGAGAAAACCCCCAATTTTTCACAGATTTCTCCGTTTTTCTTCCTTGTTTCTTTGAGATACGCGTTAGTACGGTCACCGTTCTTCGATTTAGAGCTTTCTGGGTGCCTTCTTGATCACCTTCTCTATTTCCTTGAAGATTCCGGCCAGTTCATCATTTCCGTCTGTTTCTCCAATTTTCCAGGTATTTTACTTGATTTCTCGCATCTTCTTTAATTCCCGCTTTTTACTTTGATTTTATTATCTCGCACTATGGCGAGAACCAAATGTTGTACTCGTACCATCAGATTTGGCCAAATTTTAAACACGGGGGAATACTATAGGGTTGAAGTGGGGACATGGGCTAGGATCCCGCGCGAGGATCTTAACGTTATGCTCATGCGACATGACGCTGAAGCCGCCGTTCTTAGAACTTTAGAGATTAGGGGTCCCCCCTTTTTGCCTAAGTCTGCCCCAATGCAAACCTTTCATAACACATTTGAACTATGCTCGCATATTTCCTCTTTCTACCATTCCCGCTTTGAATCTGATTTCTCTGATACTAACTATCCCGCGGCTCCCGATTTACGTAGTTGTCGCTTCTCTAAACAGGTTCGATCCAGTTCCAGCGAGGAAAGCGACATGTCTTCTGCCAACTCTTCTTCCAGTCATGACGTTTCGGATATTCTTCTTGCCCAGCGCCCGGGGCATCGTCTCAAGCCCAGGTTTCTTCTGAACAACCAAATGTTGCCGCCATTGCGACAACCAGTACTTCTTCTTCTAACCTTCAAACCCCTTTACATATAAAATTTGGCATTAATCACAACATTTATCGCATCGAGCCGTACCATGACGACGAAAACCTTGCCGTAATGCGACAACGGACAGATGGGGTTATCGCGTATGTCTCGCAATTTGAGGCCGAGCTTAGACTCCCCCTGGACCCATTTGTTTCCACCTTCCTTCACCAAGCTCAAGCCGCCATTGTAGACCTTCATCTCAATGTCTTCCGAGTTTTGGTCGGTTACATTGTCATATGTAGGACCCTAAAACATGAGCCTTACTCTCCCCTGTTTGTTCATTTTCGATGGCTATACCTCCGTCTCTCGGTGAGAAGGTATTGCGAGAAACGTTTGTCCATAAAATATGGAAAAACCAAGATCCTCACTCCCCTTCCCGGCAAAGTACACAACTGGCGATCCAAGCCGCTTTTAATAACATCTCGCATTGGTGGGTCGAATAGTGGTGGCGACTTGAGAGAGATTAACCCAAAAATTGAAACCAAGAGGGCCTTGATCTCTGGGATTCTCGCCTAAAGGCAGAATCCTCCAAGTCCTTGCCAGGCGTCGAGATCCGTCTCAGCCACTTGTTTTCGTGGCGAGAAATTCTTTCCAATCCGGCTCTTACTGCGGGGAATCGGCTTCCCCGATTTCTCTTTCCCAGTGATGAATCCCGCGTGACAATCATTCATACTCCCTTATCCACTGTTGGGACCTCCATTCCTAAAGGCTGCCGACTCAGAATGTAGACCATGCGCGAGATGATTATTCTTTGTAGAGCTATGTATGAAGTATACGGTATGAATTCTCGCCTTTAACTCCATTTGTTTATTCCCTTCACTTAAAATGTCTCTTCCGGCTATTATGATAATTATCTCTTTTCTTTTCGCGAGTTCAGGAATATGTCGCTAGCTCGGCGCCGTGATGCTCTTTCTAACATGGATGGCCGCCGCAGAGAGGTTGGCGAAACCCGACAATCGGCCCTTAGTCAAACTACGAGAAGGTCGTCACACCTACCTCGGCTCATGGAGATGATTCAGATGCTATTGCCGCGAACGGGTCTGCCGCCGCCGAAAAGGCTTTCTTGGGAAAGGCTGTTGCCGCCAAGTCCCGAAACCGCCCGACCAAGACTCCATCTCGGGGATCCGACCTCCACTTGGAGGACGAAGCTGATGCCGAAGCTCTGAATGTTTCGAGAACTGAACCTTTAACCAGCAATGTCGCTGCGACCACCGAATCCACTGGTGACTTACAAAATCCTTCTTCCCGCCCTCATAAGAGATCTCGCGTAGATGATGAACCCTCCGAGCATCTTGGCCACCTTTTGCATCGATGCTTTGGACCCTGCGAGACCAAGCTCGCTAGTTGGTTGACGGCGGGCTTCAAAGTGCCTACTGACCATGCTAGTCTTCTAGCTCTGAGCACCGAGATTGGTGAAGTTACCGACCTCCCCAATCTAGATCTCCGATCTGCCAACCAAGATTATAATATGCTCGGAGGCGGCATCATCCAGCGCTCATGCGTTCCCCAGCGGGTTAGAGAGTATGAAGGCCTCAATGAGGATTATGCCGCCAATGACGCGGGCTTCCATCTTGCAGGGGTAAGTAATACTTTGCCACTTCCTTTCCCTTTTATTTCGCTTTTACCTTAACTTCATCCTTTCATTTGATTTCGAGCATACTTTATGGGTTAAGAAACCGTTGCGGCAAAGCTTACATTGAGTTGGAAAGCGCGAACAAGATGCGAAGCGGGTTAGGTACGAGCCGGATAAAATTAAGAAAAATTCCGGGATCGTGAGCAATACATTGCCGCTCTCCAAGAAGAAAAACTAAGCTTTCCCGAGTTGAGAAAGATCTCCGCCGCGAGATGGAGGCACAAAAAATCAAATTTGAAGAGCGACATAAGCTTTTGGCGGCGGATTTAGCGGCCTCTGTAAAGAGTAATCTTGACAACAAAAGCGTGATCTTGAGAACTCCAAGCTATCATTACGAAAGCAAAAACAAAGGCGAGGCGGGCGATGGACTTATACGACAAAGCTCTCATTCAATGTATGCGTGCCGCGGCGGCAAGTTACGCGACATTCCGGCTATCACCCATGACTTGATTGCTAAATGGGGTTCCGAAACCATGTTTAGTGATTTTAGTCGCTTGGGTCATAGCTTGGTACCGTACGATAAAGATGAGCTCGCGAACTAGCCGCGAAGATAATTTTCTTGGTAAACTGTTTGGAATATTCCCGCCTTGGCCAATCCGATGTGTTAACCCTCTGGACCGAACTTGATTAGTGAGAAACGAAGCTCATAGGCAAGCTAGGAAGCCGCCCAAGCTATATTAGATGCTCAAGTCGCACCAACTTCCCTATCTCCGGCGACAATCAAGACAATCCCGCTTCTTGAACAATTTGTTTTGAAACAATATTTATTTGCCTTGGTACGTACTAAACAATCTACTTTCCTGTCTTTCTTGCTTTTACTTTGCTGGATGTCACGGTTTGCGATTTGACATGGCTGCTCCACTTTTGCGAAGCCGCGGGATGCGGTCATTCTATGTACGGTTTCAACTTTATATCTATGCTTTATCTCGCCTTTTTGTCATTTTGCTATTTTTGTTTTGATAGTTCATCAAAGATTTACTTTACCTAATTTATCGTATACATACTACTCCCTTCAAAAGAGTGAGGCTTGTCTTTAGGCAGCCTTACTCTACGTTATGATTCACGACTTATCATACTTGCTCTTCATCATACTACGTGCTTAAAATCTTGAAAGCACAACTTTAGAAAACTTGTTTCTCTACGATTGTTTAACATTTTGTTTAAATGGAAGGCTATACATACTAGCGACTTTGGTTTAATATTACTAACTTTTTGCTTACCTTTTCACATTGTTTTGCCATAATTTACCGTTATTTTGGCTTCAATAGATTTTATTGAAGACTTTATCATAACTTACCACATATACATACACACACTACTCCACTTCAGCACAAAAAGTAGAGGCTTGTCTTTAGAAGCGGCCTATACGCAATTGTTAGGGTCGTTATACGACAATGATTAAATATTATGGCACTTGGCTCTCGCGGCGGAAAATATTCCTTGGCGAACTAGGAAGGGCCAAAATCCACTCTACAGAGTAGCGGCAAGCTGGCCCATTTCCGATAGGTTATGCGAGAAACGGAAAACCGCCTCATTTTGCCTTACGTGTACGGTCTGCGATCCGAGGTCTTTGTCGCCCCTTTTTGCTGATCTTAATCAGGGACTTATCCATGTCCGGTCCTTTGCTGCAGGAGCCTTTCTCATATAACTTTCTCTTGCCTTTTTGCAGATTTGTTTGAGGCTAGTCTTATCTACTTTAGTCGCAAGCACGGTTCGAGGATGTGAAGCCGCCTTCCCTTCATTTGCCACGAGTTCGGGATGTTAGCCCTTCTTGCTAGCGGCAGTTAGGGATGTGCCCTTCACTTTGACCCGATTCGGGATGTTAGCCCTTCTTTAGCTACGGATTCGGGCGTTAGCCCTTCTT
>JAFEMH010004708.1:0-195909 GCA_022495995.1 Adenophora triphylla var. japonica | reverse complement strand
GTCAAATTTCCCATTTTGCCGTCACTAAGTTGTCCCTTTCCCATTTTACCTTTAAAAAAAAAAAAAAAAAAAAAAAACAAACAAACGTGTCCTCAAACACGGGCTTTTACTAGCTAAAGCATAAAAGGGAGGTTAACTAAATAGGGGCAAGGGGCAATGCTCTTTTTCAATTTAAAAATTTGAAAATTAAAATTTTTTGAAAATATTAGCTTCTTGCTAAGAGTTATTGATTTACGCTTTCAATCATTTAACGCATTAGCCCACAAAACAACTCTCCTCCGTCCCACTCCAATGCGAATTTTTTTTTTTTGGACGTCCCCACTCCATTGTAAACTCGGCTCAAAATGATAAAAGCAATTTTTATTATTCCATCCACTCATTCTCTCTCTCCTACTTTACTTTTACACTCACAACATTCTCTTCCTAACTATTCCTAATTCATTTTCTCTCCTATATAATTTTTTTCATACTCTTTTACAAACACCTTCTTCACTTAATTCTTCTCCTTACTTTTCCTTAATTTGGCGCCCAAAAAGTTGGCTAACAATGAATGGAACTGAATCTGAGGGAGTACATTCTATCGACATGACTGGACATGACTGGCCATCGAGGATAAGTTTGTGAAGACATAGCTAATTTTGAAAGAGGCATTTACAAAAACTACTTTATAGGGAATTTGATCCGAAAGTTCCTTTTAACAAATCACTTCCCTCGTTTCCTAATTAAAATTGAAATGACTCCGGAAGTTCTTATTTAAAAGTAATATATAATACCGCATGCAATATTATTATATTCACTCATATGCGAATATAATATCGGCATCTATAATACAACACTATTGCATGTGAACTTCTGTAAGACATTATGATACTTTTTTAGAACTTTCCGTTCACTCTCCTTACTTTATAAAGATGAAAATTACAAAAAAAAAAAAAAAAAAACATTTAAGTTCGAAATTACAATTTTTTTTTTGATTTTTTTTTATCAGTTTTGATCAAACAACTGATAATTTCGGCCAGGATAACCGAAATTATTAGGCTTGTTTGAAGCAATCAAACTACTCTTCAAACAATCGATAATTTTCAGCTATCGCCTGTTCAAATAACAAATGTTGAAATTATCACTTATTTGAACAACTCCGATAATCGAAATTATCAAATAGTTCGATCAAAACTGATAAAAAAAATACCAAAAAAAAAAAAAGCTTTTTGTAAAAAAAGCAAAAAAATAGTTTTTTGTAATTTTCCATCTTACATGTTTTTTTTTTTTTTGTAAATGCTATCATTTTGAGTGAGTTTTTTTGTAATAAACCCATTTTGAAACGCTACAAAATATTAATAAATAATTATTGTATTTTCTTTTAATATTATCCATAAAATAAATTTATGTTTCCCTTGAAAAAAAAAAAAAAGCCGCAGCAAAATCAATAAAAAGAACGAATGGAATATAGGCTAAGTATAACTAGTTGTACACAAGCCAATCACGCCAAAATATCCCCTGCAAGTTGCAATTAACAAGAGAGGATTGCCTCCTACAGAAAACCGAGAAAAGATCAATTAATTTTTATTCAACCTCGCCGGCAACGAGTTCGGGACCACACCGCCAGCAAGAGGGGTAGGTAACGGCGAATTGCGACCAAATTGGGCACGTCGGATGAATCCTCAACCAAGGATCAACGCAATTTACATGATACATATGACCACACTCCGGCAATAACCTAAGCAAATCGTCGGTATTATACTCTGTCAAGCAAATCGAGCATCCGGACGCCGCCATCGATTCGCCAATATGAAACCTTCAATTCGGAGTACAGAAACTTAGGGAGCTGACGAGAAAGGCTTCAGCGAGACCGGTAATTTCCGGAATTGAATTGGAATGGTGATTAGTGATTGTGTATGAAACGTGGCGGCGCGGGCGGTGTTGGATGATTGGCGGTGGCGCTTGCAGACGTAGAAAATGTATGAGAATGCGAGTAGGAAAAAGTATTCCTATAGGTGCCGACTCTGCATGTGAAGCTTCCGGAGGTCTCGTTTGCCGGTTCGTGTGGTGCTCCGTCGCTGGAGTCTATTGTATTGTTCATTTTTTGCTAATTTGCTCTCTCTACTGTGTGTGTGTGTGTGTGTAGATGGTAATGGCTGGGGAGATGATACTACTAAGGAAGGAAGATTGAGGTGGTGTAGCAGGCAGGCCAAAAACAAGAGTAGTTGCTAACTAAGGTAGCTTCCATATGAGAAGGTAAGATAAAATATTAATGCTACTTGCATACAAAAAAATTAATTAATCTCGGACTACATGGCGAGATTATCCGTAACCCTTTTTGCTTTTATCACATCGCTTATCACAAAGTGATCTGACGTATATTGACATTGTTAGGTTGATATCATTCTAACATTATCATTAATAAATAACCGTTGAATTATAGTATGTGATAAACAATTTGATACAGGTGAATCTCAGCTCAATTCACAAATGTTGATTAGTTGTTAATTTTTTAAAGTAAGGTGTAAAATTTTATATTCCTCTGACAATTATCACATACGTTTATTTTTGGTTTATCACAAAATAAATAGATTCAATTTTACTCTCTCTGTCCCAAATAAATATTGAAGATTTTCAGAATTGTAATCAATAAACATATAAAATGGATTAAATTACTTCACATAAAATAGACTAAATTACTTCTTATAATAATTCTAAATTATTTAGATAATTAAATGCTTGTACAATTACTAGACGTGTCCATTTGGTTAACCTGAATCCCGCAACCGGCCGATTTTAAACCGGGTCAAAACCGGTCAAAACCGGTCCAACCGGTTTAACCGTAACCGCTTTGCCAACCGTAACCGAGTATTTACAAGGTTCGGTTTCGATTTTGTATTTTCAGGGTCATGGAACCGCCGGTTTTCAACCGCTGGCTTTTTATGCTCGGCTACTGAGTCATGTAGGGGTTGCTCTACCGAGCAAGACATTTTTTCCAAATAAGTAGGCATTTACCATTTAATCGAGTCATGCTCGGGCCAGTCATATGACATGCTCGCCGAGGGGGTCATTTTCCAGTTGTATTAAACCGGTCATGCCTCATGCCTGGCCGCCGAAGTCATATGAGCGCTGCTCACTTGCGTAACACTAGATATTAAAAGGGTATGCTTCGGCTACGAGCAACACCAAGACTGCCCAGCATTGAGCAGATCCAAACCGTCAAAACCTGGAGAGGTTAACCGGAAACCGTTAAAACCGTGAAACCGTTAAAAACCGTAACCGGTTGGAGCCGGTTTGACGTGTCTGGCTCGGTTCCTGAGGTTTGTTCAAGGTTCAAACCGCATTGTTTTCAACCGTGAACCTACGGCTTGAACCGAACCCATTTACCTCTAACAATTACTATCTATGATCATAAATAGGAATATACTCCCTCTCGTCCCAACATAAGCGGCCCATTTTTTTCATTCGCACGTTAATTAACTCACTTTTCTAACAAAATTCGCTCAAAAAGCCCTTAATTGATAGAAAATTTGAGATATTTGACTCTCTGACAAGGTAAAATTAGGACATATGACCCCCTAACCGACACTACCCCCTATAGTTCTGTGTCCTAAATTGTTATTTGCCCATAGAATAATTAAGGTCAAAGACAAATTCAAATTTATATAGGTAATTAAATAAAGTTGATTAATAATGTGAAATTTATAGTTATTATGAATTGATATATAAAAGTTATAGTTTAGAATCAACTTCATCTTTTCTTTATGTATAAAGTATTATAAAAGAAATTATATATCTAATAGATGGTGTGAATTGAAGTATAAAAGTTTCAGGAATTGGAAAGTTATGCAAGATAAAAATTGTATATTTTGGAGAGACATATTGGTGAAAATACAAATATTGCATTATTATATTTTCTCTTACTCTCTATAACCAATACAACTCCCCCTCTTTTTCAATCGGATTTCATGTTGTCATTTTCATATGCAAATTGGCACGTTAGCAATGTTTTTCAGTTAAAGATTATTTCTTAATTCCCATCATCATTCTTTTTATTTGCTTTTTTTTTCTTTTGATTGAAATTCTGATCTTCGTACTATTTTTTATTTTTTTGCTTTAAATTTTTGTTTCGGGACAAGTTATACTTTCGATTTATAATATAACAATATTTTTGATTTATATTTGTCATTCTTTTTTATTGGGATTTGATTTTGTGCTTTTTATTTATTATTTCTTGCTTTGGCTTTTATTTTTAATTTTGATATTGATTTTAGCTTTCTTTTGTTTTAATATGTTACTGTAAATTTTTTTTAATTTTAATTCTTTATCTTCGTTGTTATATTTTGATTGTTTGTTAATTCTTCTTTTTATCATTATTTTTTATAGATATTTGAACTTTTGTATTTCTAATTACATTTTGTTTTTCTTATATTTTTTTGTTTTTTGTTTTGATATTGATATTGATATTTATTTTTATTTATTAATTTTCATATTTGTTTTGATTTTATTTGTTTCTTTTGTCAATTTGTTTAACGTTGTGTTGTTGATTTTTTCATTATTATTTTAAAATTTGATTAAGATTTCTGGTTTTCTATATTTATTTAATTTTTATTAGCTTTCAGAAGTATCAGTTTTTTTTATTAATTTTTTTTTTGTAATAATATTTCTTATTTATTCAAGTTTAATTTGTTGTTTTTATCTATGTTATTATGTTTTCTAAATGTTAATTTTATTGTGATTTGCATTTGATTAAGATTTTTACATTACTTTTCTCTGTAAAAAAAAAAAAAAAGTCTTTGCTAATAATTTTTTGTTTTGTTTGATATAGATTAAAATTTTTGTAATGTTTTTCCCGATTTTCTTTTTCAAAATAATTCCCTTTTTGAATCCATATATACCGAGAATGACACTAGGAAAAATTTATGTACCAAAATGACCACTTTGAGAAGAAATCTGCATTGGTAGTGCCGTCTTTGGTTTGAAGTCGGCATTTGCCAATGCCGACTTTTAGCCATTCTCTTGAAACCCAATTAAAAAAAAAAAAAAAAAAAAAACCCTAAAGTCGCAAGATTAATGCCGATGCTTGTTCTAGGCTTTTTTTTTTTCAAATTGGGTTTCTACATTTATATTTAAAAAAAAAAAAAAAACCCTAAAGTCGGCTCTTTATTTATTGCATCCATAATAGACCCGATACAAAATAAATACACCCTCATCAGATCCAAAATAGATATTGTTTTGAAGATTAGATGTAGTTTTTAAGAAAAAGAAGTAATGAGCATGTATGAGCATCCATGTGAAGTAATTTGGAACTTTCAATTGGCTATTAAGGGATGAAACGGACATCAATAAAATCATTTATTACACTAGTTTAAGGTGTAGTAGTTTTAGGAGGCCAAGGAAGTTAAAGGAAGTTATAGGGGCGACCAGCTGAAGTAAATACGGAGTGCAAGGTCAATGCTGATATCCCTTGGTTTCTTAACAATTGTGCAAATGCTCCAAACAACATCAATTTTTTAAATATAAATGTGAAAAACCCAATTTGAAAAAAAAAAAATCCGTAATGCCGACTTTGGTTTTTTTTTTTTTTTTTTTTAAATTGGGTTTCAAAAATGGCCTAAAGTCGGCATTGGCAATGCCGACTTCAAACCAAAAACGGCACTACCAATGCCGATTTCTCTCAAAGTGGTCATTTTGGTACATAAATTTTTCCTAGTGTCATTCCGGTATATATGGATTCAAAAGGGAATTATTTGAAAAAAAAATCGTTTTTCCCTTTTGTTTATTTCTTTCTTTTGTCTATTTTGATTAATTTTGTGAATGATTACTTTTTACTATTTTTTAATTTTAATAAGATTTTTTTATCTTACTTTTAATTTTATTTCTTTGATTTTTGTTTGTCATATTGATTTTTAGTTTTATTTGTGTTTTTTTGGTTTATTTGTTTTTTGTATATTTTTGTTATATTTGTGGTTGATTACTTTTATTGTTTTTTATTAATATTTCCTCTTTTGTATTTATCTATTTATTAATATATAATTTTTTATTTTGTTTTTTGCTTTTGCCTATTTTGATTATGTTTGTAATTGGTTAATTTTATTGTGAATGATTTTAGCTTTATTGTGATTTTGTGTAGTTTATTTGGTGCTTTAATCTACTATTTTGATAATGTTGGTGAATGATTATTTTTTTTGTTTTTTTTTGTTTGTTTCGATTATATTTTTGAATAATTATTTTTTAATTATTTTTCTTCTACTTACAACTTAATTTTTGTATATCTATTTTTTTATTTATTTTTAATATTTATTTTGATTTCATTTATTATGCTTTTCTATGTTAATTGTGTTTATGAATGTTTATTCTTTTTCTTTTTTTCTTTTGATTAAAATTTAATTACTCGAGTAATGATTTATAAGTTTTAATATCTTCTTGAATTTCAGTAATTTAGATTTTGCACCAAGGTTATTTATTAATTTATAATCATCATAACAAACACAATGTCAAAATAATCATCCAATGCTGCTGGACGTAGATGAAAGTGGAGAAAGTAAATAATAAAAAGTAGAGAAAGGGGAAAATATTCAATTGAAATGTATATGGCCTATTTATGTTATGAGATTTTTGTTATTTTGTAAACTTCATCTCATCTCATGGTGTTGTTCCTAATGAATTATTAGTATGAAATTGTAATCTTCTTTTAAAGTTTATGAAAATTTGTAGATAAAAATTTCAACTGTACATGTCCATTATGTTATTAACATTAGCTATGATTTTTTATTTTAAACAGTAGCAAATTAAATTATGAGATATTATTAATTTTGAGTTATTTACAAAATTTCATCAAAAAGTTAATTTCTTGAATATAATCTTAAAACTATCATACTAACTAAAGTCAATATTATTGCTTAAACTCTCTCTTTGCATCTTCATTCCTGCGAGTGTTTTTTTTTTTTTTTTTTTTTTTTTTTTTTTTTTGTTCACATAAAAATAATAAATAAATAAACCTTATGGTGAGAGAAAAGTAAACACAAAATCTAGGGAGAAACGCGTTTCTCCATAAGTTATGGAGAAACGGGTCCCGACATGTCGCGCGACAATGAGCTAGATAGCCAGAAACCTATGAAAGTGATATCCAGAAACCTTCAAATGAATATCCGTAAAACCTTCAAAATGTTTCTCGGATATACATTTGAAGGTTTCTGATATCCGAAAACCTTCAATAGCAATTTCTGGATATGCCCTAACACATTTCTGGATATGCACCTAACAGCTTTCTGGATATGCACCTAACAGTTTCTGGATATTCATTTCACATCCTTCTGGCTATCAAATACAAAGCTTACGGATATCAACCGCAAAGCTTCAAGCTATCAAATGCAAAGCTTCCGGATATCCGTGCTTTTGATCTTGGCCTTGGGTTTTTTTTTTCTGATATACATTTCACATCCTTTTCCGCTATCAAATACAAAGCTTCGGATATCAACCGCAAAGCTTCGCTATCAAATGCAAAGCTTCGGATATCCAGAAGCTTTTGGTCTTGGCCTTGGGTTTTTTTTTTTCTGGTTATCAAATGTAAAGCTTCTGGCTATGAAAAACACGTTTCTCCATAGTTATGGAGAAACGCGTTTCTCAGCAGACGCACTCAAAAGTAAAACCGCCCTTCTTATATGAAAATATATGAAAGTCATAATGACATTAAAAGAAAATTCAACTAACTCATTTAAATTTCAATGACTATTTTTGAAAATAATAATTGCTATAGTTCAATGATATTAATATGTGTAAAAGGAACAAAGATAAGTAACTAATGTTATTAGTATTTTTTTTGAAAATATCAAAGGTAAAAATAATATTTCCATTTATATATATGAATGTAAGTTAGGATTGAACAGTCACTCTTTATCATCATGATTACATAAATTCTATCTAAATACTCCCTCCGTCCCTAAATGTTTGTCCCATTTGACTTTTCAAACATTTTAATATAGTGATTTTGAAGCTTTAATTTTGGTTATTTTTACGAACGCTTTGAAAATTATTGATAATATACACCGCCGTTATATAATACTCCGTCCCTAAATGTTACAAGTTTTGAAAATTTAGTGATTTTGAAGCTTTAATTTTGGAAATGAGACTAACTTTTTAGGACAAAGGAAAAGGAGAAATGAGACAAACATTTAGGGACGGAGGGAGTATCTAATTATTTCAAACCAATTAAAATAATAAATGTTGAAATATGAAGTGTAAGGTAGTTAAAAATCATTTGATACATGCATGAATGAATGCATCTAATTAATGACATGAATGCATCTAATTAATGATAATAGAGTTACTAATATTAATATTAAGTGTATGTAAAATAATAATGTTGGAATATAAAGTGTAAGGTAGTTAACAATCCTTTGATACATACTTGCATGAATACACTTACAAATAAAATTTAAGAAGACGAAGGATTGTATTTTGAAAATTTTAATGATCATGCGATCCTATTTATTATTGTTTGACTCCATTAATTATAACTAAAAATGATATAATATAATGTTCAAAAAGATGAAATTTGAAGATAGATTACATAAACTGTTTCTTGGAGATATATATATTGAATTTGAAATTCTTTCTTTTTGTTGTTAATTACATTTTTATGGATTATTAGCTTCACAATAACATATGATTAATTTTGTTATTTTGTCAATAATTGTTTGAACATACCAAAAGTGTCGAGTTGGGCCAAGCAAGTAAAGTCCAATTACATCCAGCTTTGATTATCACATTCTCAATAGGGCTGGCCCAGTCAGAGCAAGGCCCAAAGCCCATCTCAAGCGTCAGTCGACTAAGCCCACGGTCCGATCTACTAGGTCCTGACCCAACTTAGTCCGACCTCATGATCCATGTTACAATTCGGGTACGAATCATGCTCTACCCGACAGTCAGGTCGACCATTCCACGAGTGACGACCTCGACCTAAATCAACAAGTGACGACTTAACACTTGCCGGCTTATTTGGTTGAACAATCCTCATAACCACATCCCTATAAATCGTGGACCGTTATAGACATGTTCCCACGTCCAAGTAATCGCGCTATAATCTCTGAGGACATGTCGCCTCCCAAAAATACATCACTCTTGCCTATAAATACTTCATCACTACCAAACGGTGAAAGGTAACCGCCATTTTGTATTCTCGAGTTCATTATTCAATACATTTTGAGCTTTATACAACTGTTATCTTACTCACGCCCGAGCGTCTTCGCCGGAGACACATCCGGCTAGTCGTGGGTTCTGCTGTGTCAAGAAGCCAGTGATCAGCCCCGCCACGTGGAGGAAGATTGATAACCACATTTCCCGGCAAAGATCGCTTGGTTCCATTGCCGGAAGGTGCTTTTAAACTTGACCTCGAAACTTTTCTTAAACCTACAACAATGGTGACTCCACGTACATGTAGAAGATGTTTCAAGCAGCTCAACGAAGTGAACAACAACAACAATACAAACGTTGGAAATGCAGATTTGCCTCCTCCTCCCCCTCCTCAACGACATCATGCTAGGCGACACGCTCTAACAGCGTGGCCGATGGCAAGGGGATTGCCGGGATGCAAGGAGAGAAAAGCGTCCCATGGAAGGACAGGAGCTCCACCTCACCCAAAACGTACAACCGGGCACGCGAATGTGGGAAGCAGGCAGTGTCCCTCCACTAATCCCATGAGCAAGAAAGAAATGATGTTGGAGCGAGCCCGCATTCGGCCGACTTGATAGCCATGGGAGGAGGCGTAATGTGCCAACATACGCTCCGAGAGAGTGGCACCTACTCGTGTTTCTAATGGGCAACAGCCAGGAGTGCTAGGCCAAACGAAGGTGTGGGACGTAACGGCGAGGACAGAATAGTACGTCGAGCTCCTACTATAGTTCATGTGCCGAGTAACGATTTAAGGGCTAGCCTCAATGTAAACAGAGAGCAGGAGGCTCAATCTCGATTTGAGGACTCGCCAATGTACCAATAGAAACAGACATGTTTCCCCAAAGAAGAACACAGAGATCGTGGTCTCAAAGAGACAGGAATGGGCGCAGTCGCCTATGAGAGAGGAGAGGCGCAGTCGCCACTCGGAGATAACAAAGCGCAGTCGCCATCCGCCGCCGAGAGGCGCAGTGTCGCTCCAAGAAGCAAATGTACATAGATCTCCCGTAAGATCGAGAGGGCCAATTCCTATAGAGACAAGGAGTGAAGGCCGAGGTCGAATGCCGCTCCTCCAGAGATGAAAGACCCGATGCTAGAGAATGGCTATTGATGAAGAAGAAATTCGAACAATGGGAAGAGGAGAAGAAAAAAGAGACGGGAAAGGTCAACGAATTGATTTTGCTCTTCGACCTTTATCCAAAGAAATCGGGGATAGTCGACCTCCTCCTACTTTCAAAGTTGCCTCTTCGAGAAGTACACTGGTCGACAAATGCCAGGAGCCACATAGCACATCTCGGAAGCCACTATGTGTTTTGTCGCCAATGAGGATGACAACATGTGCAAAGCTCTCCTAAGCACACTTACCGGGGCAAATTTAACTTGGTTCAATGGTTTGGTCGCCGGGTAGTATCACCACTTGGGCATGCTTCGTAACAAAATTCTTAGACCGCTTCGACCACAGAGCTCGGAAGATAACCGTCATCGATCCGAATAACTTGGTGCAGTGGTAAGAATGAAAGCTCGATGAGCTATTTCACCAAGTTCAAAGAGATGGTTGATAAGATAGAGGAAGACCTCACTCGATAGGGAAGTCATTAATCAAGCTTCCGAAACGGTATTTCCTCGAAGACATGGATTACGAGCTCACAAGCCAGAACGAACAACTCGACAGGAGTTGTTTGAGAAGGTATACAACGTCGCTTGGCCGAGGAGAGGAAAGAAAAGAAGAATGGTAAAGAGCCCCAAGGTTGAAGTCACCGACGATAAAAAGGACTCCAACAAGAATGGGGAACAATAAAAATGGAAAGAATGTAACTAGTGGCAAATGCAGAAGGTGCCCGAAGCTTTCACTCCCTTACGGTGAGTCGAACCGAGATTATGAATGCCGCCGAGCTAGCTCCTCCCGTCCCAATGAATCCAGCAACAAGTTTAGGAGTGGACAACAACAAGTACCGCGACTACCACAAAGACACCGGTCATCTCACGTAAGATTGCTTGGGATTAAAGCGTATCATCCAGAGAATGGTCGACTGTGGAGACTCGAAGCTTATGTGGAAGAGACCTCAAGCCGGAGGAGGCGAGCAACACAGTGGGCAACAAGGACCTAGCAACCTAGACCGAACCTCGGGGGTCATCACCGAACAAGCGAGCAACACGGCCATCAAGCACAAGATATTCCACCTCAATAAGGCCCCACTACGTGCCTCCAAGGAGAGAAGTAAGAGATGAGGCGATCGCCTTCTACCCCCACGAATTGGCAACTAATATGGCGGCTAGGAGCAAGTTCTCGTCATCCCGTGTCTCATTGACGGATGTACGACTTGAGCGTACTCCTTAGTCGACACCTGGGCCTCGCAAGGATATTTTGTTTTACAAAAACTTTCAAGGAGATGGGTCTTAATGATGAACAAACTGGAGAGATATGATGGCAGGTGGGAGTGGCTTCACCAACCACCGAGTTGATGCTAAAGGCCGATAGTGCTCGACGCCGACCTAGGCCAAAGACCCTCAGATTGTCTCGAAGGTACAATTTATCGTAATTGATGTAAATAGTGACTATGCCGCCATACTTGGAATTCCCCGGACAGTCGCTCTTGGAATGGTAGCATCAATTCCTCACCGCCGAGTAAAGTTCCCCACACCTCGCCGGAGCGGGTCAAGCGTACAAGGCACAGCCAGGCTTATCCGGATCATGTTCTAAGAGAAAGAAAGAAAAGTGGAGCTAGAGATCGAGACCGCGATGGTTACTTGAAGCCGTCTCGCCGCTCACCAAAACTACCCGACCGTCAACAATCACCGACGTGGCAGAGTCGACCTATCGCTCAAATGACGAGGTCATGCTTGAGTCGACACGTCACTCTAACACCACTGAGGTCGATTCAGATGTAGTTATGGTCGATCAAGTCGTCATAGGAGACCTATGCCTCCAGATAGACAATAACTCTGGGGCCACTACCAAAGAAGGTTGCAGCAGCAAGCTTCGATGATATGATAGCCGAGGAGGCTCCACACTGGGAGCCGAGGAAAGACAAAAGGTCGTGGAAATCATAGTGGAGACTCTACAATTCGTAGAGATGGACCAGTAGCTAGAAGTCATGGATGAGCTAGAGTCGCAATCACCAACCCTTCTTACCCCGACCAAAAAATTCAGATTGGGAAGCAACTATCGGGCCGAGGAGCGAGCGTAAATCATCGAGCTACTCAAAGAAAGTAATGATGTCTTTGCATGGAGGGTAGAAGACATGAGGGGAATCAAGGAGGAGGTCGCTGTTCACAGATCCGGAAGTCAACCCGACTCATAAAGCCTAGACCCCAAAAATTGAGAAGCTTTGCTCGCGATAAGGAAGAGGCCATAAAACCGAGGTACAAAACTTTTGAGTGCAGTGGATAATCAAAGAGGCCACTCATACAACGTGGTTGGCCAACGTGGTCATGGTGAAGAAATCAAATGGCAAATGGCGGATGTGTGTCGACTTCACCACTCGAACCTCGCATGCCCAAAAGACAGCTTATCCCCTTCCAAGGATAGACAAGCTAGTTGATTCCATTGCCGGTCACTCCACCCTCGCTCTCGACGCTATTCGGGATACCACCGTATCAAGATGCATGAGGACGACATAGTCAAGACGGCATTTCAGTACTGGAGGCATCTACCGCTACAATATGATGCCTGATTGAAGAATGCAGGAGCGACCTATCGTAGGATGGTGAACAAAGTCTTTGCCTCACGTATTGGTCGAAATACGGAGGCTTACGTTGACGACATGGTCATTAAAACTAAGGCCGGAGTCACGTGGTCGACCTAAAGGAGACATTCGCCAATTTACGAGCAAACGACATGAAGCTCAACCCCAAAGAAATGTGTGTTTGGAGTGGCACTGGCAAGTTCTCGGGATTCATGGTATCTCAAAGGGGCATAGAAGCTAATCCGCAGAAGATAAAGGCTTTAGTCGACATGAAGGCTCCCACCAAAGTGTCAAAGAGATGCAATGACTTAACGGAAGGGTAGCAGCTCTTGGTCGCTTCATATCAAAGTCAGCAGAGCGGTCTCTCCCCTTCTTCAAAGCATCGAGGGGGCGAAAAGTTTTGAATGGACGACCGAATGTCATTCGTCGTTCCAACAAATAAAGGATTACCTCGCTACTCCACCCCCGCTAAGTAGCCCGACCACCGGAGAGACTTTGTTTGTATATCTATCTCGTGGGAGACAAGTCGGTTGCAAGCAGTTGTTGATTAGAGAGGATGAGGGGCTTTAAGCCTCGTGTACTATATCGCAAAGCCTTATCGATGTGGAAAGTAGGTATTACAACGCCGAGAAGGTCGCCTATGCTCTAGTCGTGGCTTCAAGGAAGCCGCGAGCTTATTTTCTAGCTCATCCAATCGTGGTTCTTACTAATGCACCTTTGAGAAAGATATTGCACAAGCCCGAGAGTTCGTGTCGATCGCTTCAATTGGTCAATTGCCCTCACCGAATTTGACATTGACTATCGACCTCGAAAGGCGTCAAGGCTCAAGCTCTAGCCGACTTCTCGGTCGAGCTTACGTTCACCAAGGAAGACAACGAGCAACGAGTTCCTAAAGAAAAAGCTAAGGGGAAAGAACTGAGTCCCAGTGTCGTCATTAGCCTACCCGACGATTGTTGGAAGGTCTATCTCAGACGGGCCGCCGACCAAGAATAGCAGCTGAGCTGAATAGTGTTGATTGAGCCGTAAACTGGGACCGTATATGAGGAATCACTAAGGTTCAAATTTGATGCTTCCAATAATCAAGCCGAATATGAGGCTTTAATCGCAGCCTATCGAGTACGCCAAGTGTTTTGGAGCCACTAAGATCATGGCCTACCGTGATTCACAACCGATAGTTAACCAAGTCGAGGCGAGTACGAGGTACTTAGCTCCACGTTGATTAAATATGCGACCTCGGTGAAGGAGCTGATAAAGGATTTGGAATTCTGGGAGATTCAAAGGATTGGAAGAGAGGACAACGAGCTAGCTGATCTCCTCTCGAAATTAGCTACCTCAGATGAGCCACATGATGAACCTATCTCCTTCCTCGAAAGTCCAGCCTATGAAAGAGTAAAAATTCATTGCATAGATGATCCTCAAGAAATTGGATTCGTGGAGAAGTGTTGGATCGAGGAAATGAAGGCATATTTAGAGAATGGAGAGCCGCCAGATGACGAGAAGAAGGCTCGAGCTATCAAAAAGAAAGCTCCAAGGTATGTCATTCAAGGAGGCGACCTATTCAGAAGATCCTATACTCGACCATTATTAAAGTGCATCCACCCTCAAGAGGTCGCCATATTGATACATGAAGTGCATAGTGGAATTTGCGGTGGACACCCCGGGCCGTGACCCTTGCCGACAAGTTAATCACTTTGGGATATTATCGGCCACACACGAGCCGACACCCACAACTTTGTTCCAAAGAATGTGATCAATGCCAAAGGTTTGCCAACTTACCTCACGTGCCAACAACCGAGCGTACTCCGCAATCGCAGCCTGCCATTCGACATGTGGGGTGTCGACTTGATTGGACCCTTCCCTCCCGCCCGAGGAAATTGCAAGTATGTGATCGTTGCCATAGATTACTTCACAAAATGGGTCGAGGCCAAACCGTTAGCTCGCATCACCGAGGAGAATGCTATCAACTTCATTCACGACTTCATTTGGTGTCGATTTGGGTTTCCTCGAGCCATAGTATCTCGACAACGGATCGCAGCTTCTCCCAAACCTTCGAAGCAGAAATGAATCGAGTAGGCATCAAGCATTGGAAATCTTCTGTGGCCTACCCTCAAGGAAATGGACAAGTCGAAGCAAAGAAATAAACTTGTCCTATCTTCGCTCAAGACAGTCTCGTAGGTCGACGTAACAATTGGTCGGACGAACTCCCCATTGCTCTTTGGGGCGCTTCGTACAACCACTGGGGCCTACTGGGAAACCCCTTTGCTCTCACTTACGGATCGAGGCCACGGCACCCGCCGAGCTCAGATTCCCTACTGCTAGAGTGACTTTCTTTAATCAGGAGCAAAATGATACCAACAGATTGATCGACCTGGATCTGATCGACGAGAAGCGAGAAACAGCCTACCTCCGAATGGTCAACTACAAACAACGAACTAAAAGTTACCATGACAAGAGGGTCAAAGCAAGGTCGTTCCAAGTTGGGATTACGTATTGAGAAAGATTGAGGCAACGGCGTAAGGACCCACAGAATAAACTATCTCCTAACCGGGAAGGTCCATATGTGGTTACTCGAGTTGTCAAAGAGGGTACTTACATGATCGCTTATCCAGAGGGAGAGGAATTGAAGCACCCATGGCATGCTACTCACCTGATCAAATACTACTTCTACTTTTCCATTTCAAAGTTCAAGTTTGTGTTAAAGCTAGTTTCGAATTGATGTAAGCATGATTCCTAGTTCAATGAAAAGCGCAGCTTTATTCGATCAAACATGGTGTTACCTTAACATCAACAAGCTCGACTCTTAGTCGCCTTCGTTCTAACGAAGCTCGATTCTTAATCGCCTTTATTTATTTAACAAGTCCGACTCTTAGTCGACTTCGTTTAAACGAGCTCGACCTTTAGTCGCCTCGTCTTAGCTCGACTCTTAGTCGCCTCCACCCTAACAAGCTCGACTCTTAGTCGCCTTCTGCTCTAACAAGCTCGATTCTTAATCGCCTTTGTTCATTTAACAAGCCCGATTCTTAATCAGCTTTATCCACTTAACAAGTCCGACTCTTAGTCGACTTAATTCTAACAAACTCGACTCTTAGTCACTTGACTTACTTAGCTCGATTTTTAATCGCCTTTACTTATTCAACAAGTATGAATCCTAATCAACTTGGTCCTAATTAACTCGACCCTGTGTCGCCAATGGTATGAGCAGTTCGACTCATGGTCAATCTCGTTCACAAAAAAGTTAACCAAGTCCGAGGTCGACTAAACCAACAAGATCAAGTCGCCTCTAGGCCCAAGTCGACTCATTCATCTTATCTACATCTAGCTCGATGTACAATATGAAATGGAAAACATACAACATTCATGAATCGAGGTCGCCCAAGATTGGATGTAATAAGTCTCCCAAAAGCGGGCCAAGACTTGAGAAAAATAAACTTACAAAAGTATTCTGCCTCCCAATAAATAGGGCCAAGGCATCCAACATTCAAGAAATCAAAGGAGCAAAAATGTTATGGGGCTTGTTGCATTACATAAAGTTTTTCTAAAATCAAATAGCTTGATCGAGAGACATTGAGGTCGCCGGTAGCAACCCGATCTTCGTTCGTGGGTTCGCTTTGTTGAGGGCTCAAAGGCTTACCCGACTCCGAGAAGACCCGATGGTCGAACTCACCCTCCTCCTCCATATCCTCCCCGCTCATCCATGTCGCCTAGCTCTTGTAAAGCCACATCAAAGGTCCCGGGGCCAACTCGGAGCTACCCAAGGCTCACAATGCTCCTCTTTATCTTCTCGAGCAATATGGGCTAGGTCATCTTCATTATAAGGCACCAATGAATGGCCCCCTCTACCGCCATGTCATATTGAGGAGCATACGCCCACTGAAAGCAAGCCGGTCCAAGGAAACTCCCGAATCGTGGTCGACTAAAGCTCGACGAGCCATGTGACGCTTGCCCAGCCTCCAAGAATCCCCTAGCTTTGGCAATGATATAGAGTCGAAGTATTCATCTCCCTCTTTGAACCGATCAATGCCTTTCTTACCAAAGAAATTCTGAGTATCCTCCTTCCATATAGCTCTAGCAAAGCATTGTGCTCCTCGCTCAGCTTGGTCAAAAAGGAGTCTCTCTTGGAGGATCTCGAGAAACAGCCGCGCCTCCTTCTTGACCTTATCAAGCTCCAAACGATCGGCATCTCTCTCTTTGGTCAATTCATCAACCCGTGCATCGTAGGCCTTCAGTATCCTCTAAGGCTTTATCCTTCTCCGCCTCAGTATCACCGCGTAAGCTTCAAGGCATCATAGGAGGCATCCGTATCGCCAGGTGTCTCCTCGAGATCATTGAAAGCCCGGGTCTTCTTGGACAAGTCTTTAAGGGCCCGCTCTCCCTTTCAATGGAGGCTCCTCCAAGAGCTTTTGGCCCGCTTCGATCATGGTAAGATTCTCGCATTCCAAAGAAAACAAAGAAGTGTTAGCTCGAGACTTTAGTTGGTCGAGTAAAAGAATAAGCGACTAAAATGAAAATGGAAGTAAAGAATTACCTCGCAATGAGCAAGTCCAGATCGAGCCGAGAACTCCTCAGCGTTATGCCCTTGTCAGAAAGTGAGCTAGCAGCTCACATCCACGGATCTCCTCACAATGACTTGACCCAAGTTCATAGCCGGATAGGAGCGACTCATGCAGCTTAATTCCCTCTAAAGAAGGGACATCACTCAATCTCCGCATCATCTCTTCAATAGATTCTTGGTTGGGATGAGAGGAGGGTGGAGGAGATGGAAGAGTTTGGCTGTGAGGGGAAACGCCCTTACCCTTTCCAGATCTCACCTCTTCCTCGTGTTCGCAGCTTGATCGTCAACCTCCTCTGACATCATCATCAATCTCCACCACATTCAAAGTGGTCGGATCCCGCTATATTAGCTCCAGAGGTATCCATGTTGACATCCCGAATTGGGTCGGAGCTCTGGGTTGCTTTCGCCGACTTGGATGACTCGTCACCTCCATCTGCAAAGACCCACGGATTGGGTACCACTCAAAGAATGGATCTTCTTCTTCTACCCCTTCCATCGGCACCATCCCTATGTTGTCTTCGGCAAGCGTGCCGGTCCTTACCGTGGCTTCCCTCCGCCCTTTGTGAGCTCGAGCATTGGCCTTTCCGTGGTCTTTCTTTGCTTTCTTCCTATCCGCCACCACCAAGATGCGGCCCATGTTAGCCTCTTGCTCAGAGTCGAACCGCAACAAAGATTCAAGTGGACAAGTGTTAAATCGACATACGAGTAAAAGTTCTATGTACGAGCTAAAAGTTCTACGCATTTAGCTAAAAGTTCTACATACGAGCTAAAAGTTCTATATACGAGCAAAAATTCTATGTGTGAACACGGTATGACCGACTTGATTTTCCTATGAGCGAGTTAATTATAGGCGAGCTAATCATTCTACATACGAAACGCTATGCATGAGCTAGATATGTACGAAAGTCAAGTTCAACCTATAACTGACTCACCCAAGACAAATGCTACATACAAGCAAATTATATATACTTACAAGTATCCCTATAGAGGACGAGTAAAGAGAAGGGCCGAATAAAGAAATCTTACCACCGCCGTGCTCCCCGTTGGTTTTGGCAAAGAATCTTTGCTTTTCTTACAAAGTTGGCACCTATCTCCAAACTTGCCCAAGTGATGAGTTACCCAAATAGGTATATTCGACCCTCGGCACAGAATAAGAGGCTCCACCACTCCATCTCCGTGCATCATTCCAAATTTCGCCATAAAGTTGTATTTAGTGGTGAGCAAACTCTCCCACGACGGGCCTTTCTCGACTAACCTACATAAGGTCTTCAGACAAGCTAAGATGCCAAGACGGCTCCCAAAAATCTCCCTCATCTACGGCTTCGGCCTCACCATCGGGCAATGGAAATTCCCATCCTAACCTACTCTCTACCACTACCACGTGCGAGTTCCAACCACCGTGCTTATCGGGGAGGCTGGTAAAGAGTTTGGGAGATTTGGGTTTAGAAGGGGTACCGATACTCATATCCTCCCCACCGTATTTGATGGTGAAAAATTCCTTGAACACCCTCATGCAAGGTTCATACCCCAAGAACTCGCACACCATAGCAAAGCACACAAGGACCCTACTGCATTGGCTCCGAGTTGAAGGGGAAGTGGCATTGGCACACTCCAAAATTCGTTTATGAATGGATCAAGGGGCAACCTAAGACCAAAGAACGAACCGACCATAGAAGAAGGCTACCTTAGTGGCATCTCGTGGTAAAGGACGACCCGAATTGCTTCAAGAATTCCTTACGAGTGTAAATAGTAACCCCGTAATCCTCCTTACTCACCCCACGTAAATCCCAAATCATGCTATACCTAGAGGGCAGTTCTTGTTGCCTCGTAATGGCCCTTGGGAACATAGCCCCTCTCATTCTTGCACGGCACCACGTTGGACCCAAAGGCGTTGACGATTCGAGGACCTCGAAGAAGTTGAGGCGGCATTTCCTTCTTGAGTCGCCATATCTCGTACAAGCAAAAGAGGAAGCAGGGAGTCACCCTATGATCAAGTTCGCCGACCTACCTAAGGACGACCTAGACTCCCGGAAAACCTATCCTATTTCTAAGAAAGGAGGGCTTTTGGACGTCCCTAACATAAAACAAGGTAATATGGTCAAGCGGTTCATGGAATAAATGAAAAGCGACAACAGTTTGAGTCGTCAATCACCACATTTTCAATTTCTCCTACAACGGGCAGCCCTATCTCAGTGTAATTCAGCCCCCAATTAGTCAAAATGGAGGCACACTCATCCAAGGACATCACTCTCCACTCACCGTTCACATTCTTACATGCCCTACGGTTAACAAAGTACAAAGAGCCATACCAAGCTCCCGGTTCACTACTAAAGGTCCTAGCCATGGCGGAATTGAACACAAAGCGTAAATTAAAGCCCTAAAACAAAAATACAAGGGAAATACCTTAATTGATTGAAGAAAGGGAGATCGTTGCTGAAGCCGAGAACTGAGTTTAAGTTCTACTGCAATTCCGTGATTGTCGCCGAGAAGAGGAGTTTGAAAACGGTAAGAATTCGAATTGGAGAGGAAAACTGAGTATTTCTATTTTCCTAAATTTGGCAAGAGAAAGGAAAATTGAAATTAATTTTCCAAAATTAAAAGTCAAGCGGTTTTCGAGAAGGAGTTCCAAACGTCGAATAGTCATCATTACGAAAATCGGCGCTCCTTCATCTCCAACCGTTCATTGCCAACGACTGTGATGTTGCCACGTCATCTAAAGTCGACTAAGCCTCAGAACGAACAGCGACCTGCGAGTAAAGTAATTCTCATCAAAGTTTTTCTTAACTTCCAAGTCGACGAAGTCAACTCGAAAGTTGGGGGCCACTGAACATACCAAAAGTGCCGAGTTGGGCCAAGCAAGTAAAGCCCAATTACATCCAGCTTTGATTATCACATTCTCAATAGTGGCCGGGCCCGGTCAGAGCAAGGCCCAAAGCCCATCTCAAGCGTCAGTCGACTAAGCCCACGGTCCGATCTACTAGGTCCTGACCCAACTTAGTCCGACCTCATGATCCATGTTACAACCGGGTACGAATCATGCTCTACTCCGACAATCGGGTCGACCATTCCACGAGTGACGACCTCGACCTAAATCAACAAGTGACGACTTAACACTTGCCGGCTTATTTGGTTGAACAATCCTCATAACCACATCCCTATAAATCAGGGACCGTTATAGACATGTTCCCACGTCCAAGTAACTGCCGCTATAATCTCGGAGGACATGTCGCCTCCCCAAAAATACATCACTCTTGCCTATAAATACTTCATCACTACCAAACGGTGAAAGGTAACTGCCATTTTGTATTCTGAGTTCATTATTCAATACATTTTGAGCTTTATACAACTGTTATCTTACTCTCACGCCCGAGCGTCTTCGCCGGAGACACATCCGGCTAGTCGTGGGTTCTGTTTTCAGGTCAAGAAGCCAGGTGATCAGTCCTGCCACGTGGAGGAAGATTGATAAGCACATTTCCTGCAGCATCATTGTTGTTTTCATTTCTTTTCCATTTCAACGTATTTTTAAATTGTCTATTACTCTCCTTAATTAATACTCCCTCCGTCCCAGCTCACTTAAGAAAAATTGATTTTTTTTGTCAACTTTGAGTTGCTTTGACCAAGATTTTATAAAAAAATTATGATGCTAATAAAGATTTAAAAATTAAAAAAATGATTCACTATTAAAATACTTTCAATAAAAAAATTCAAATTTTTGTTAAGATTATCAAATTTTCTATAAAGTTTTAGTCAAAGTTATCAAAAGTTGACAAAAAAATTCAATTTTTCTTAAGTGAGCTGGGACGGAGGGAGTATGTGTAATAGAATCTATAGTATAATAATGATAAAAAATAACCGTCAATTGACTTTAGACAAAGAGCGGCTAAGATTTGTCATCAACGGTCCAATCCTACGGCTATTGTTAATCGATTTTCCCTCTGTTCAATTTGAATCATTAGATTAACTCTCAAACTCTCTCATCCTACGGCTGCAGTTTGACGATTGCCAATACCATATCTCTCAATACCCTTCTCTTTCTCTCTCAATGGAATGACAACCTCCTACCCATTCGCATTCTTCTGAATGTTTTTCCTTTTCATTCCAATAAATTCGTTTTCACTCTGAGAATATTATAGAGCAGAAATAACCGCCTATTGACTAGGGATAAAGAGTGGTCAGGATTTGTCCATAACTACCTGATCCAACAGTCTTCATTGAATGCTTTCTTTTCCTCATTATTTTTAACCATTAGATTCGTTTTCACTATTAAGATCCTACGGCTAATATTAGGCGATTTCTAAAATCCTATTGACAAGAGGCTAAAAGCGGCCAGGATTAATCCAATCCAAAAGTCAAAAACTGTCATAAAATAAATATAAAATTAATTATTTTTTTAAAATAAAAGTGTGTAGAAAAATAAAGATAAAATTAACTGACATGAATTTGTCACTTTTGTAATATACTTTTTAAAAATAAAAGTGTGTAGATCTGATTGCTCCCTTTATTTCGCATAATCAACTCAATCAAATTTTGACATATTTTTATAAATATAAAATTAATTAATTTTTTAAAAATAAAAGTGTGTAGAAAAATAAATATAAAATTAACTAACATGAATTTTGGTTTTACTTTTGTAATATACTTTTTAAAAATAAAAGTGTGTAGATCCGATCGCTCCCTTTATTTCGCAGAATCAACTCAATCAAATTTTGACATATTTTTATAAATATAAAATTAATTAATTAAAAAAAATAAAAGTGTGTAGAAAAATAAATATAAAATTAAATGACATGACATGAATTTTGTTACTTTTGTAATATATGATTTTTTTTATTAACTCAATCAAATTTTGACATATTTTTATAAATATAAAATTAATTAATTTTTTAAAAATAAAAGTGTGTAGAAAAATAAATATAAATTAACTGACATGAATTTTGGTTACTTTTGTAATATACTTTTAAAAAATAAAAGTGTGTAGATCCGATCACTCCCTTTATTTCGCAGAATTATAACTTTTTTTTTACTTAGTATTATATGGGTAGACAAGGTTATCAAGAAGAGGCTATTGAGTTGAGTTGAGAATTGCCAAAAAAGAGGAAAGTAAGTGGGGGACAAGAGGGGTTAACATGAATGAGGAAAGCGAGTGTTGACGGGGATAACATAATGAAGAAAGCTCAAAAATAACTTTCTATTGACTTTAGATAAAGAAGAGTTCAGATTAATCCATAACTGCCTTTATCTATTGGCTATTATTAACAATTTTATTTACTTTTAATTTCAATCTTTGGATTATTTTTTAGTAATTCTAATGTAAGGGCTGACAGTGAGAGGTTTCCTTTATTCACTTCTTTTTTAATTTTTGGCAAAAGCCATATTTCCATCACTGAACTATAATATTTTTCAAAATGTTCTCACTGAACTATATTTTTTCAAATGTTCTCACTGAACTTTTTTTTTTAATATATTTATTTATTTATTATTTATTTATTTATTATTATTATTTATTTATTACTATTATTTATTTATTTATTTATTTATCTATTTATTTATTTTATTTTTTATTTTTTATTTTATTTATTTATTTATATTTTTTTTTCGCGATGACATATGAGGATTCATGTTAGCCGACCCCAAATTATTTTGGAACTAAGGCTTTGTTGTTGTTGTTCTCACTCTGTTAACAAATTTGCTTACAATTTAACAAAATACATTTTTGTTAGTTTTATATAACCTCCATCCCATAAAGTTTATAACATTTTTTAATCATTTCAGAGCTTGAATCAAATATTAAGATTGTAGTTTATAAAAAAAATTGCATTCTTTCACTTGGTTAATCAATTTAATTATTAAGTTCAAATCAAGCTATGCTTCGGGTGATGATATAAAACTTTAACCATACATGAAGGCAATCGACCTCTCCATCCTCCCTATCGCAAAGTACGTTATACACTTTTATAGGATCGATCAAATTCATACTGTCACCGTGCCATTGGCACGGGTAAGAGTACTAGTGTCTAATTAAAAATCAGCAAATGAAGACTCTTCTATTTCTATTGTTACTTCAATAAATGAATTGAGAGCTTATAATAATCTATATTACAATAGAGAATGAGGGTAACCGCCGAGACAAAGAGCGACTGAGATTGATTCTCACAAATTGATCCGATGGTCCGAGCCATTTTTCCCAAAACTGTTTTTAACTTCCCACTCATTAAAAAAAAAAAAAAACTACCCACTCATTGCTAAAAAAAATCCAGAATTAACTTCCCACTTATTGCACTCAATTTTTTAATTTTAAACATTAAATTGTGTTACTTAAATACAAAAGTTAGAAAGTAGAAAGTAAAAACAAAGTGAAAATAAATTGGAAAGTGAAAATGGCCCGTGCCTTGCACGGGTGGTAAGTACTAGTAAAAGATAATTAATATCTAATGTCGTTAAGAGTTATTCAGAAATTTCAAAAATCATTAAAAAAAATGAAAATCATATTTTTGTTCATATATATAGAGAATAAATGTAATTGACGACTGAATACTTACTTTGTATAATTTTCTATATTTTTTACATTCGACAACCTACATCACTACTGATCAGAGGAATTTTGAAAATTTTCTAATATCTTGACACAGAAGTAACTTATATATTAACCTTATCTAATTCATTTTTATCCCAAACATAATAAATTTTCAAATATTTTTTTTAATTTTTCATCAACGTAAAACAAAATCTTATTATCGTATATGAAAATCAAAGCTCAATCAATGTTAAGTAGTATTAAATGCAAATATAAATAATAATAATTGATGATTAACTGAACGTGTTTTTTTTTCCTTCCATGATGGTCCTTTACTTGGTAGTGCAAACGTCACATCAATAGACTAGCTAAATGAATGAAATTACAGTTCATGCATCATTTGTAAGAAGGAATTGCGAATTCAAGAAAGAAAATTTTATTGTTACAATTGCCAAAAATACGAAAGTCATCATGTTATTAGGTAATTTTATCATCACAAGATTTGTGATCTCATATAATATATATTTTTTGTTTATGAACTCATGTAACATTTTTTAATCTTATGTATCATATTGATGTTAATATAGATGATGGTGATGACTCTTTGTGTTGCTTGATCTTTGTTTATGCGGTTATTGATATCAAACCAGGAGATTTAAAACAAATTTGTTGAGGTATTATGTAACGACCCTAACCCTAGGCACTAGTTTAGCATTCTATTATATGCATTTTATATTAATTGTTGACTTTATGTGCTCGTTTTATGTCTTTAATTGTTTATGTGAAGTAATGATGAAAATGAATTAACTTTAATGATAAAGGGTCTAAATGAAAATAAGATAAAGTGTTAGGGTAAAGTTATAATAATTGAAAATAAATAAAATATTATGAGTGGTCAAGGTGTGTTGTGTAAAGAATTGTAAGATTGAGGTGTTAGTTGCATTGCCTTAGACTTTGGGGGACTTAAGTGCACAAAGTTGAAAGATCTCCTTTAAGTTAGTCAAAGGAGCCATACTTCCCATTCCAACATCATCATTTTCTTCTTTAACCTCCCCATACCCCCCCCCCCCATTCCTCATCATCTTCTTCAACCTCCCCATTTTTTTTCCCATGGAAAATGCACCCCTAGCTCCTCCCTTCCAAAATTCATAATAAATTCAATCCCCTTCCATTTTACGATCCGTTTGTACATTCTTGTTCGTGGCGGCGAGGGGAGCGCGTCAAGCCCGGAAAATAAATATTTCGTTTCACATCATTTTAGTAAGTTATTATAACTTCCTTCTAATAATTGCTCATTCTATGTTTTATTGAATATTTGGTTGAAAGAAAAGGGTTTTGGTATTTTTGGATAATGTTATTTGAGTAAAAAGGATTTTAGTAAATGTGAAATTTCTTGGCGTTATAAAATGGTGGTCTAAGTTGAAAGAAGAGTGGTATAAAGTAATTGTAGATGTTAATGGTTTAAGTGTAGGTATTTCATGTGGGTTTTGGCCAATTTACTAGAGTTAGAAAGTGAGTTGTTATGACTTCCCTTCAACTTGCTCATAAAATATTTAATGTTGATATTATTTGTTATAATGGTTGTTTGGTATATTGGAATACCTTCTTAGAGTGTAAAAGTCGGTTAATGACCTAAATGTGGTATTGTTGTTCATAGGAGTTGATAAAGAGTAAGATGTTATGGTTAAAGTAGAGATAAGAATGTTAAACATGAAATGTGGTAGTGTGATGGGTGAATTAATCAAGTTGTAAGTGATCTAGGTTTATCTTACTTGGAATTGAATGAGTTGATATGAGTTTAGTGAAGTTAGTAACTCCTTTTTATGCCTTAAAAACAGAGTAAATTGGAGATGGTCAAATGGGGATGTTGGTTGTTGATGATTGCAGTGGAAATCTGAATTCTGGGTTCAGGGCACGAGTCGTGCCCTGTGGCACGAGTCATGCCTGAGGGATGGACGAGTCGTGCCCTATTAGGGACGACTGTATCTGGAGGATGTCAAGTGGGCACGAGTCGTGCCCTGGGGCACGAGTCGTGCCCTACACTGGTGACTCTTAACCATTTTTAAAGCTTTATAAACCTAGTCTACTTAGGATATAAATGAACCCTCTTTAACTTAGATTAAAGTAGAATACTTTGGCTACACCATGATGTCTTATTTGGTTAAAATGGAATTGTGGAAGTAGTTTAAATATTGTCCGGAAAATGGCTGATAAGCTTGATTAGTAACTTCACCAAAGTGGTTCAAACTTGGAAATTAGTTCTTGAACTTTTATTAAGGTTATTCAAGGTTGTGTAATGACTACGTAGGAATGGTTTATGGTACATGGTGGCCTTACTTGCTCCCATATCCTTGGTGGTTAATTTGAATAGTGTAGAAGCTATAGGTTACACTATTGCGTTGGTTAGAAATGTATATGTATCACATTGTTATATTGTATCCCAAGTGTGGATTATTTGGCATGTTATTATATCGTATCCCAAGTGTGGATTATTTGGCATGTTATTATATTGTATCCCAAGTGTGGATTTAGTGGTTATATTGTTACCTTACTTGGATTCATATTCATTGATGGTACTATGCATAGTGTATTAAATGAATGTTGCACTATGGTATTGATTTAATATGAGTATACATTACCATGTTGTTATATTCTTATCCCTTTGGTGGATTTTATTTCAAATAACTATTATGTGCTTGAACGTGTTTATATGAGGTTCAGGGGTATAATGGGATACAATCAATTATGGATTTGTTCTATAAGTGATTGAAGATCATTATACCTGTAACTGTCCCCTCTGTGGCCACAGAGTGGGTTTGCATGCTTCTGTATTGAGCCAAAAGCCTTACAGATAGCTGCGATTTCTTGGAGTTAGGTGGAATGCTTCTGTGTTGAGTAAAAGCCTTACAGATAGCTGTGTTATTATATGATACTCTGAATGAAGAGTCATATAAGTATTTTCTTTCCTTATATGAATCTCTGGAATATGAGTCCTATAAGCGGTGAATGTGCACGGGGGCAGTTCACCAAAGAGCGGAGTTTTACTCCCACGTTGTACGACATATTGTTCAGACGGAAACGGTAAAATGAGGTAACGTAAGGTGTTTACCACTTTAATAATGTGTTATGTGTAACCATGCTATGTGTTGCATCTTGTTTGGCATCTTGCTGCATTCATAATAGCTTATTGAGATTTATTCTCACCCCTTCCCCTTTACTGTTTTAGATTGTGCTGAGACAGGTGAACTGAACCAGTGAGGCCGGGAATAAGAGTTTGGACTTTTTGCTTTTGGGACTTGTCAGGTTATGTATATGAGTAGGTTGTCTGGAGTCTTTATTAAGTATTGCTCCTTTATAAAGTTGTATAGAAAACTCTTGTGTAAAACAAAGTTATTTGGGAGTTTTCGATGTAATTGATCAGATTATGGTTTATTGAAGTTGTTGTTGAAATTCCTCCAAGTGGAGATATTATCAGTTGATTTTATTTTGGCAGTTTGAGAATTGGTTTTCTTTTAAGGTGAAATAAAAGTTTTTTAAAATTCAAGATGGGTTTTCTTAGTTTGGGCTTCTCAAGCTCGGGACACGTGTTAGGTTCCGGGTTGGGGTGCTCACATATTAACTATATTTTTTGGAAATCAAGATTTATTTATTAATTTTTGATTTCAACATATATTGTATAGAAAAAAATGGAGGGAATAAATGATCAAATCCCCCGACAACTTTGTCAAATTATTGGAAGAAATCATATATTTCAACTTAAATTAAGTGAACTAAGTAAGGGAATTACAAACTAAAATTTTACAGTTACTAGAATTCTTTGTTAGACGGACATTCATGACAACGTGATTAAGAAGGTATTCTTATATAAAAAAAATCTATTATTAAAGTATATAAAATGTAAATTTCATCTAATTTTATGTTTTAATTATAGGAATAACAAAAACAAGATGATGAATATTATAGGTAAGTTGGTGCTAAAACGCCAATTTTATTGGATAAAAGCAGTTTAATTTGCATAGGGTATTATCATACCAAAAGTACATTATATTTTTATAAACCTATACGACAATTATATTGCAATTTTTTTTTTTAAAATGTAACCCCGATATTGAGAAGACGGTGGAACGTGGACATTCGAATGATGAGGCTCATATGGAGACATCTTTTAAGAATTCGAAGAAAGCTATACGAGTAATAAAGTTTTAATTGTTTTCAAAATATAAATGTCAGTAACAATGATGTTATTTTTAATGATACTAGAACTAATTTCTATATTCCTAAATTTAAATCATTCATGGATATTTTTATATCATACATCCATATAATACATGAAGACAATTCATGAACTAAATAGTGATGTTTATTATCATAATTGTTATAACTTAATCTTATTAATATATTATTGTACCGAATGAATTCAATATGATATGAAAAAGAAAATTCATCAATATTCGAAATATTCAAAAAGGAAAACGTGTAATAAATATATTTGCATGTAATAAGTCATATAAAAAGATGAAATGTTGGATAATAGGTTATTAAGGAAGTTGAAACATGGATTTTCAAAAGTCTCATAAATTATTTATATTGATATAACTTAAATATTAATTGATATTAAAATCAAAAGTTAGATTTATGATTATGATTGTTGTTGTTGTTGTTGTTGTTGTTGTTGTTGTTGTTGTCGTCATCAAAACGTTCAATATATATATGTTCATTCAATATTTTCTTTAAAAAAAAAAGATGAAGAATTAGGTGAAACTATATTTGAATTATCAAAAGTATCTTTATTATGAATCAAACTAAATTAAAAATTAAAAAAATTAATAAATATATGCACATCTAATAGATCACTAAAAGTTGGAACACTGTCTAAAATAAATTTGTGATTATCAAAAGTCTCTTAATTTAAAAATATTTACATGTAATAACTTCTAAAGAAACATGAAATTTAAGTTAATATAAATTTAGTATTATCAAAATACTCACAAGATTTAACAAATATAACTTAAATATCAAATAATAAAGTGTAAAATTCGGGTAGTACTATATACAAGGCATGAAATTTACAAGGCACGTACAAATGACCAAAACACCCTCATATATATACTAAAAAAAAAATTCCTTCCCTCCCCCCATTTCAAACGTCGTTCTATTCCTTCCACCCCTACGCTGTTCTCTCTCTCTCTCTCAAAACGTAAAAATGAAGACAAATCTCCCTAAAACCGGTGGAAAGTCCGCCTCTTCTCCCTCCGCACCAAAAGTAATTCTTTTTAACCTAGATTTTAAATTTGAAAACCCAACAACAAATTTATGCCTAAAACCTATTATATAATGCTTAATGTTGTTTTAAACGTATCCTAAATGGTTCTAATTGCGATTTCGTAACATTAATTTGGGTTTTTTGTTTGAATCGGATACGAATTCGTGTACCTAAAATTTGAAATTGTCGGCGTGTGTTTCGTATGAACACATACGAAATGTCACAAATATTTCGGGTATTGGCATACGAAATGTAAACTGATGAATCAGTTTACATTTCGTATGCCAATACCCGAAATGTTGGTGACATTTCGTATGTGTTCATACGAATGGTCACCAACATTTCGGGTATTGGAATACGAAATGTAAACTGATTCATCAGTTTACATTTCGTATGCCAATACCCGAAATGTTGGTGACCATTCGTATGAACACATACGAAATGTCACCAACATTTCGGGTATTGTAACACGAAATGTCAACTGGTTCTTGAATATTAACTGTCTCTTATTTAATTTTTTGTAGGGACGTAACCCTGCGACGGCCTCTAATAGAAAGAGGAAGGCCGAGGAGGCAGCTGCAGCTAAGGCAGATAAACGGAGCAAAAAGATTCACGACAAGAAAGTCGTGATTGAGGAGCCTGTGGTTGAGGAGAGTGATAGTGAGGGTACATATTCTAGTGAGGATTCATCTTCACGTACTCGTTCCCGAGGTGCATCTGCGCAGGAGGCACATTTATCTAGTGATGATGATGAGGAGGAGGAGGAGGAGGAGGAGGAGGAGGAGGCGGAGGAGAGTGTATCTGTGAGGCCTCGCAAGAGGCGGGAGGCACGGGGCAGAAAGGGGAAAGGGGCTAAGGATGACCAGTGGCAGCTGAAGAGTAACCCCGGTGGCGGCCCGGAGGAGGTTGAGTTGTTGTACGGGTTTGGTCATCATCGAGCCCGTAAGATATGGGAGAACGCCACTTGTGAGCCGGTGTTGAAGCGCCAAACGAGGCAGCAGATTCTAGATAAGTAAGTATATGATTTGTTTATTAAATAGCCATTTGCAAAACATTATCAAGAATCAGATGACATTTCGTGTTCCAATACCCGAAATGTTGGTGACATTTCGTATGTGTTCATACGAATGGTCACCAACATTTCGGGTATTGGCATACGAAATGTAAACTGATGAATCAGTTTACATTTCGTATGCCAATACCCGAAATGTTGGTGACCATTCGTATGAACACATACGAAATGTCACCAACATTTCGGGTATTGGAACACGAAATGTCATCTGAATCTTGAAACAGAGGGAGTATTAATTATAATTTTTTGTTTGTAATCAACAGGTTCTCCCATGCTTCTTTACCGGAGGATGATAGAGCTTGGTGGGCTCGTGTTGAGGGTACCGGCCTCCATTTCCTACATGATGCTACCATTCGCCGGCCTAGCATGGCGCTCCTAACGGCGTTTGTGGAACGGTGGTCTCCCGAGACTAATACCTTCCACATGTCGTGGGGTGAGATGACGATCACTATGCATGACGTCACTCATATCCTAGGTATATTCTTGTTTGTTGTCTATTTTTTATAAATTACATAAATTTTATCAATTTCATAAATTTTATCAATTTTATTAATTATTTCATTTTCAATTTGTAGGCATCAGCTGTTCAGGTGGCCCTGTTGCGAAGGCGGATCCAGAGCCTGACGTAGCCCGTATCAGGGCACGCCTTGAGACATTTCGGAAGGGCATGACCTACTCTTTAGATGGCCTTCGTCGGTCCTTTGAGTCCCATTCCGACATGACTGACGATGAGCGCGCTTCTACGTACATCATGTTCCTCCTCGGCTCCACGCTGTTCGTGGACAAGACTCAGGATAAGATGCCCTCAGACTACCTTTCATTGTGCGTGGATATTGACAGAGTGGGGGCTCTATCCTGGGGGACAGCTGCGTTGGCATATCTATACTGGGAGTTGGAGAAGGCATCTAGATACGGATGCAAGCAGATTGGTGGTTGTTTGAGTCTTTTAGAGGTAATATTTAACAATCATTTAATAATTACAACATGCATTTATGGTTATAACATTGTTAACTTATTTATTTCATACATTTGCAGGCTTGGATATACGAGCACTTTTCGGTTTTCCGGAGAGATATTGACCCGTTATGGACGGAGGGCCAGCCGAGGGCTCGTAGATGGGTACGTACTGATACGGCCGGTAGGGATATGCCCCATCTATTGAGGTTTCGGCATACCCTGGACACGATGACGGTTGATAGGGTGAGTTAGTTATATTTAAAGTTTTACAAATTGTTATAATTTATTATTTCTGTTGACGGTGTCTAACAAATTCATTTTTAGGTTTGTTGGACTCCCTACGGCACCACCCCAGAGGCGCTTTTGCCGGTCTCATACTTCCGTGGGGTTATACGCTTCCAGGATATCACGGAGGCGTATATGCCTGACCGTGTTACACGCCAGTTGGGATCCAGCAGAACTCCCAGAGACCCCATATCTTGCGGCCAAAATTGTTCATTGATAGCAGGTCAAAAGGGGTACAAGAATTCCTATGGAGCGCGTGATGAGGTATGGGAGGATTGGTTAGAGGACGGCTTGGGGAGTTTCGATCCAGTGCGTAGATGGGGCCCATCCGTGAGCGCATCTGATCCTGTTACTTCCACGTATATGCAGTGGTTCCTGGCTAGGACTCATGTTCGGATTACTAATCCGAATCATGATGCCCTAGTTAACGTTCCACCACCGCCTAGGGTTGTAGAGGCACGAGGCATACTACTTTCGCTGCTCACGGATGACAGTTTATCCGCGGAGGTCAAAGATAAGATTAGACGGGCCATTGATCTATACGGAGACGGTTCATGATTATGTTCATTTTGGTTGTTTATGTTGGTTTGTAAATTTTGGATACAATGTTTGTTTTGGAATATGTTTGGGATATGTTCATTGTATTTGGTTTGTAAATTTTTGGATACAATGTTTGTATTTGGGATATGTTTGTTTTGGTTTGTAAATTTTGGATACAATGTTTGTATTTGGGATATGTTCATTTTGGTTGTTTATGTTTTGGAATATGTTTGGGATATGTTCATTTTGGTTTGCAAATATTGGAAGCAGTTTGTTTCGGTTGTGTTTCGTGATAAGTTGCCCTCGTACTACCATCTCGTGTGCTTATACACGAGATGATTTGACTCATCTCGTATATATACACACGACATATTTTCTTTTATCTCGTATGAACACACACGAGATACATTACTGGGTAGTTAGTTTAATTCGTGTAATGTTCATACGACAAAAATGAAATACGTCGTGTATATATATACGAGTTATGATATTAAATCTCGTGTATAAGAACACGAGATGGTCCCTGTAATGAAAAAAAAACAGACACTGAAACAAACAAACTGATGTATCCATACATCAAAACTATAATTTAAGTACTACATCAAGTGATCCAATTTTAATATACTATATCCGTCCCAAAACTTCATACAAAAAATAATCAATACGCTATACACATAAACTATGGCCTATTTTCTGCAATTCGTGCTTCGTTCGCCATAATTGAGAGTCGGTTGAATGTTTCTATCCGACTTCTGTATGGCATGATCAGGTTACTTGCGCTTGGATGACGTTGCTCCCCCCAATATAGTGCTACTGATGGTATCGGGTAATCACTATCCGACATGTGCAGCTGCAAAAGTAATAAAATAGTCAAATATAACAAATTTAGAAAATATAGTTAAATATAACAAATTTAAATAAGATAGTTAAATATAACGAATTAAAGTATCATACCAATATAAAATGGTTTCCCACATGTCCCAACACAAGTGTGTTCGTGGGTGGTCCTGTTCCTTGTGGTACGCCACCGGTAGGCATGTGAAGCCGCGGTTTGCGAGTACGAGACAAACACCACATTATACACCGTGGCTATGATGTGCCCTATCTCTGGGAGTATCAACCAATAATATTCCGAACAAGGGGAGGCATAGTGAGTAATGCGACTATAGAGCTCGTCCATATCTCTCCAAGGCATAACTCTCTCATAAAGCTCGCGGCGATGAAGCAGCTCCTTGGCACAATCTGAGCGCACTCTTTGCCACATCTCCTCTATTCCGTATATTTGCGCTGCTACTGCTCTATATCCACAATTTCCATCACCCATCACATCTGTGAAGCCATCAATAAATGGGACAATGAGAGGGGTAAGCAACATCCTATGCACAGAAGTATGTATATCATTGACTTGTCCATTTCCACGACCCCGTCCCCGTCCCCGACCTCGACCTCGACCTCGACCACAACCTGAAGCAGCTAGTGGTGGAAGAGATGTAGGAGTGGTAGGGGTAGATGGTGTAGTGTTTGAAGCTGATTTCGAATTTGGTGACTCCCGCGACATCAAACCTGATTGGGTTGATGCAATAAATGAAGATCTAGACCTACTGCTAGTGGAGGGTGGTGTAGTGGGGACTCCAAAATGTCCGTCTGCACGCTCCCAATCTCGACAAGATTTCTACAACTCGGTGGTCCGGGTTTATTTGCCTTTGCAATATGATCCGGCTCGAAGCATCTCCGGTTTGTGGATGTAGCCCTTCATTTATCGTTTGAAATAACCTTCTCTTTACAGGTCCAGTGCGTTCAGCTTCATTCAACACAACTTCAAAATCAGGTCCAGTGGGACAGTATTCTACTTCAATGTCCAACTTCTTCCAAAAATCATGAATCGAGGACAACTCAATCCGGCCCCCAGATTTTTGTATGCATGCAATCTCGTGACTACATGGAAGTCCATGTGTTCGCCTGTGTAACACCCACACCAAGGATCCATGACATTATCCCCACAACGACTCCGCTCTTCTTTGATGATGTCCAAAGCTGCCTTTGACACTCGCCCCAATATGTCTTGATACAGATCACATGTCTTCATATCATTTGGAATTCTACTCTTTGATTGCTCCATAGTAGCTTTGATTGTTGTTATTAGGATTTCCATAATCTCATGAGCCTTTTTGAATAATGTGTCAAAAGTAGAAGAAGCACTCCCCAAGGCCTTCTTCAACCTGTTATGCTCACTCTCAGCCCTGTTTGTGGTGTGGGTTCCGAAGTGCAGTAACTGATCTATGTGCATCGACAAAATATTCGTAGAGTATGGAGCAATCCAAGTCTCGTGGAGGTAGGTCAATAAATCAGGATAAGATCTGTAATGATCGCAAAACGATTGCCAACGGGTGTCCCACTCTTCGCGAGTAGCGGCTGATATTGCTTTATTAAATCTCCTCATGAATGATAGTGCAAATCATTGCTACCAGTTTTAGCCAACGCTCTCTTTTTAACATTGACTTCGATATGCCTTCGACACAAATGGTGTGCGGTCTCGGGAAATACCATTTGGACAGCATTAATGAAAGCCAAGTCACGATCAGTTAAGAAAACAGTTGGCATGTGGGGAGTATGAAAAAGACTTTGCAAATTCTTGAGTGCCCACGTGTAATTCTCAGTCTTCTCATTTTGGAGGAACGCATAGGCAATTGTGAAATTCTTCCCCATTGAACTAAATCCTATAATCTCAAGTAATGCCATTCCATAGCAGTTGGTGTTGTAAGTGCAGTCACCTTGTATCATTTAAAGAGAAATAAAGTTAGAAATGAATAAAATTGCAATTAAAAAAAAATGCATACGACTTGTGGAAAACAGAGTCAAAAAACAGATTCAAAAAAATCAAAAATTTACCTTGTACTTCATATGGAAAACAGTTAAGCATATCCGATGCTCGTGGGTGAGAGAAGAATATGTCACCGATCATGTCACTCTCGTTAGCTTTCCTCATGAAGAAGGTATATTTCTTATCCTAGAGTGCTTTTATGAACTGTTGAAGCGAGGATCTCCCTTGTCGTTCTTGTGACTTGCATTTTGTGAGGGCATTGTGGACGTGTTTCGGAGTACTCACGTTCTTCTCATCCTTCCTCTTTAACATTGATAGAATATTATTTGGACGCATCGAAGACTGACTTGCGCTACACACCTCCTCATATTCAGAACTAGTCAATTTACCCAACGGATGACCTTCGGGATACGTCGGAAAGTCGTGATTATGAGAACCATGCTTCACAACGTAACCCCATACCCCTATCTTTGGCCCGGATTTCAAAATTGCACCCAATCTTCTTCGTACTAGTCAACCTCACATCTTTAGTTTTTTCGGACCTGTACTTGCCACCAAAATGGCATACAATCTTCGCGTAGCCTAGGATCTTGCCACTTGTCTTCCTCGAATCTCCTATAGAAAGGGTTATATTTTGACGGGCCGCGATATCCCGTACGTGTTTAACAAGATCATCCCTATTTGAAAATAATAGGGATGTATCGAATTGATCACTGACATCCGGTCCCTACAAATTGTATTACCATCAATTAGAAAATTGCACAATAAGCAACATGATGTATGATATTTCGTGTAACATTATACGAGATGTTCCTTGAACATCTCGTATAAATGTACCCGACTTAAACACATTTATCTCGTGTTATATAATACGAGGTAATACGCCATAACTCGTGTATAAAAACACGACAAATAGCATAAAACTCGTATAATCTCACACGAAATAGAGTAATATCAGAATTTAAAAATCCAATCTTGAAAAACAATTTCGTTTCAACATTGGATTTTTATTGCGATTTTGATCAAAACACCAAATATAACTTTAAAAACTTACTTCATTGCTGCTTGGATTTTGATTTTGATGTGGAGAATTTGGTGGCAAACCTTCTTCTTCAAAAATATATTCCACAAGCTCAAGATCAATATGATCATAAAAACTTGGAGAATGTTGTGGAGAATCCATACTATGGTGTTAGATGATTTGAGAATTAATGAAAATAATGGGTATAAATTTATGGGTGTTAAGACTTGGACAATGGTGTCACAGCTGCATGGGTGTACAGCAATGGTGTCTCTGTTGGGCCGTTGTCAGCGTGTATATCGCGTTGTATGTAGGGCTTCAGGGTGTATCTCGTGTGTATATACCCGAGATACTCTGGTACATATCGTGTATACAAACACGATATAGTCTTTGTTTCTGGAAATTATCTCGTATGAAAAATACACGAGATGCACCCTGATTCATTTCGTGTATTGTTCATACGAAATTTATTGGTAAATGTCGTGTATTTAAACACGACACACCATATAATAAAATAACAAATGGTATACGGCTACCTCGTTTATTTTTTTTTATTTTTTTCTACATTCTAGATGACATTTAAAGTGTTTTTCATCTACATGAGTTTTGTGAGCACCCCAACCCGGGACCTAACGCGTGTCCCGAGCTTGAGAAGCTCAAACTAAGAAAACCCATCTTAGATTTTTAAAACATTTATTTTCCTTTACAAGAAAACCAATTCTAAATTTTCCATAAACAAAATCAAATAATAATATCTCCACTTGGAGGAATTTAAACAAATACTTTAATAACCATACTTGATTAATTACATTGAAAATTCTAAGTAACATTGTTTGACAAAAGAGTTTTCCTTACAACTTGTAAAAGAGTAAAACTTAAATGTGACTCCCGACAACCCGCTCATATGCCTATCCTGATAAGTTCCAAAAGCAAGAGCCCAAACTCTTTCCCCGGCCTCACCGGGTTCAGCCACCTGTCTCAAAGACAATCTAAAGCAAGAAAGGGAAGGGGTGAGAATAAATCTCAATAAGCTATTATGAATGCAGAAGATGCCAAACAAGATGCAACACATAGCATGGTAGCACATAACACATTATGAAAACGGTAAACACCTTACGTTACCTCATTTTACCTTTCCCGTCTGAACAATAAGTCGTACAACGTGGGAGTAAAACTCCTCTCTTTGGTGAACTGCCTCCAGCACATTCACCTCTTATAGGACTCATACTCCAGGAGATCCATATAAGAAAAGATACCTATATCGTAGTATCCAACAATAATATCGCTATCTGTAAAGCTTTAGGCTTAATACGAAGCATTCCCCCTAATCACCAATCGCAACGGCCTGTAAAGCTTTTTGGGTCAATACAATCGTTAGCACACCCACTCTGTGGCCACGAGGGGAACGGCCACAGTATAATGAACCTTCAATCACTTATATAACAAATCAATAATTGATTGAATTCCATTATACCCCCGAATTTCAACACGTTCAAGCACATAATAGATACTTGAAATAAATCCACAAAAAGGGATAATAATATAACAACATGGTAAAATATACTCATGCTAATCCATACCATAGTGCAACAGTTCATTTAATACACTATGCATAATACCATTAACGAATATGAGTTCAAATAAGGTATCCACATAACCACATAATCCACATCGGGATGCAATATAATCAATATGCCAGATAATCCACAACTGGGATACAACATAACAATACCAAATAATCCACACTCGGGATACAATACAACCATATACCAAATAATCCACAATCGGGATACAATATATTGATGTAACACATATACATTACTAACCAACACACTAGTGAGATTACAGTCTCTACACTGTTCAACTAACCACCAAGGTATGGGAGCAAGTAAGGCCAACCTAAACCGTAAACCATTCTTACAAAGTTACTACTCAACCTTGAATAATATTAATAAAGGTGCAAGACCTACTTCCCACAATTCCATTTTGACCAAATAAGACATCATGGCCTAGCCAAGGTATTCTACTTTAACTTAGGTTAAAAAGGATTAATTCATATCTGAAGTAGATTAGATTTCACTACTTTGAAAGGGTTAGGAATCATACTTAGTGGTTGTGGTTAAAATTCAGCAAGAAAGGAAACTGGTGAACTTCTGGTGACATGGGCGACCGCCCACACCACTTGGGCGACCGCCCAAGTGAGATTTCAAAGGGAATGGAAGTTGCTGAGGTGATGGGCGACCGCACACGATGGTCTGGGCGACCGCCCAAGAAGGAAGGAAAAGCACACACCTTGCTGGCCACATGGGCGGCCGCTCAAGCCCCCATGGGCGACCGCCCAAGAGCCGATTCATCCCTTGCCCAGCATTCTAAACCCCTTGAACCTATTTTCTTTTCCCTTTCATCCATCTCTCTTATTTTAAGAACACCAAAAGGACTTTTCTCACTTCACAACTTCATCCTAAATCATTTAAACCCAAGATATCATATCCTAACATAAAACATTATCACTTGGTTTTCCACCCATTTTACTATCATTTTTCAAGATCTACCATCTTAATCTAACTCAACCCATTTTCTTACATTCTTGATCAACTTCCTTAACAACAACATCATTCTTTATTATTAATCAATTTATCAACTCCAAGAAGATTTCTAAGGTATCAAATAACCATTATAACAACAATAACACAATAATTATTTCATGAGCATTTAGAGAAAGGAAATATCATAATAATTCACTTCCTAACTCTAATACTTGGCCAAACCCACATTAAATCCTTACTCTTAAACCATTTATTTTCCCAATTACCCTATACCACTCTTCTTTCAACTTAGATCACCAATTTACAACTTAAGATCAATTCCAACTCAAATATCATTATTCAAAATACCAAAAATCATCTTCTTTCAACAAAAGATTAATTAACACATAAAGTGGGCAATTATTAGAAAGAAGTCATAATAACTTACTTTAGCCAATACAAGATGAAATGAAGCTTTTCTAGGCTTGATCAACTCCTTGAGATGAACCATTCACAAAAGGACACTTGGATTTGAAAATAGTTGAAAATAAGTTATCTAGATGACTTGGGAAGGGGAGGCTTTAATGGAGCTTTCCATGGAGAATTTTTGGCTAAGGAAGAAGTAAGAGAAAGGATGAAGAATGATGAAGAAGGAGGTTAGAGAGGTATGGGAAGAGTAAGAGAAGTATGGGAAGGATATGGGGACCCTTGACTATTGAGGTGTAGGGAGAGTAATTTAGGGAAATATGTCCCCCCACCCTAATCTATCACCCAAGGCTTTCACCAAAATAACAATGTATTCCCCTAACAATTCAAAGCATTTAATTTAAACTTTCCTACTCAAGCATTTATTTCACATACTTTAATCCTCCTTTCACATTTTATTCATTTCCTATTATTATATTTTCCCAATGCTTTATTTATTTCTAGTTTTATATTTTTTTTCTAGAACATTAATTTATTACACTATCATTTATCCTAACATATGAAATCAAGTATATAAAAATGGTCACATAACATTATCAATAATATATAAAACACACAATATGATATTAAGATTAGTGCCTAGGGTTAGGGTCGTTACATTCACTCCCCCTTAAAGAAAATTCGTCCCGAATTTTAAAAAGACTTACTTTATGGATCAATAACAAAGATTATCTCTCACGCATTTCAAATTACACTTCCAAAGTGTTTCCTTAACGGCATGATTCTTCTATACCATTTCACAACCCAAATTTCTAGAATTTAATCCCGGAATTCCGATTCTAATAACTCTCAACGATTTCCCCACATAAGTCGAATCCGTCAAATCATCATTAACCGAAGAACTCCATACATACGAAGGATCATCCCAAATAGATTTTCCATACCACGCTTTATACAATACCCATTCAATGCTAAACTAAAAACTATTATTATACGCAAACTTGCTAAGGTTAATTAACTTCTCAACTTGAAAGGAAGTCCATCACACAACACACAACCTATTCTTCAAGAATCTAGATAGGCTTCTAATCTCTTCCTTTCAAGTAACTAAATTCTTCAAACTCTTAGGATCAGTAACAACTCTCAAAGGGAGCTTAAAAAGATAAAGTTCCACTTAAATAACGCAAAACAATTGTAACCACTCTCGGGTAGGGAATAAGAAAATTTCACTTTGTCTAAGTTAACTTCCTCGAAGCATACGCTATTACTTTCTCATTTCTCATAATATCACCACCTAATCTTTCTTGAATAAACACTTAAAAATCCACAAAGTTCTCACATCCACTAGGTAAGGTAAGGATCGGATCCATAGCCAATCTATTCTCCAATTCTATCAATGTGATTCATCCTTATTACATCTTACACCATTAATATTCTTCCAAGTTAACTAAACCAACGATTTATAATTCTCAAGAATTTCCTAAAACTCCTTCGATAGCACTTGCCCACCCAAAGACCACGGACACAATCCTTGTAAGATCCATGGTAACTTCCAAGCTTACAACTATAGAACCCAAAATTTAGAATCCTCTCGATCCAACTCACTTTAGCCACAATTTGCATATAAGGACTCCTCACAAGGAATCATTAAACCAACTCTCAAATGATTTTCATGATCTTCCCGGAACTTTAATTAATAAAGAGACCATCAATCCTAATTACCACAAAGCCATCAAACTAAGGATTGGAACTCGGATTATCATACTTAGAATCAACACATGAGATACCTTGATGGAACACCTTCATTTTGATATGTCGTATGGATATGCACGATATTAGGACATTATATCGTGTTGTTTTGTACGACATTTATGACAGAGTAATTTTAAATTTCGTATAATTTCATACGACCTAATATTTAACCCAATTAGTTGATGTCGTGTAAAAGTACACGACATGAAGGCTTCATGTCGTCCTTTCGAGCACGACACACGAAGGGTAGTTTGGAAATTATTGGTGCCTTGTATGTAAGGTGCCTTGTATATAGAATTTACCGTAAAATTCATCATACATTAAAACAACTAAAAGAACTTTACTTGCTAAATATAAGTTCATTTAATAAGTCATAAGATAAGATGAAATTTGAGATTATCAAAAATCTCATAATTTAATAATATTTGAATTATGAAAAGTCTATTTATCATGAATCAAAATAATCTGAACATAAAAATATATAATAAATATAGACCACTTACTCTAACGCCCCTCTGGAGAAATTCAAATTCAATACAGGACGCAATAGATCTAAAATTTCATATACACCACTCGCCCTCTTATAAGACCACTTCATCTTTTATAAGTAACTTATAAAACTTATTTGTTTCTTATAACTGACTTGTAAGATAATTTTTACAACAAAAAAATAAAATTTTTCAATAATAACAACGAATTAATCTCATAATTTACACATTAAGACTCTTATATAGCGAATTATAACACCAATTTGCCTCTTATAACTACTTCGTCTCTTATAATTGTCTTATAACTAACTTATAAGACTACTTCATCTCTTATAATTCAATTATGAGACAATTTTTTTCAACAAAAAAAAATCAAAACTTCAATAATAACGAATTGGTATCATAATTTAGACATTACAACTCTTATAAGTAACTTATAAGACTTATTTGTCTCTTATAATTGACTTATTATAAGATAATTTTTTCAAACAAAAAAAATCAAAATTTTCAATAATAACAACAAATAAATCTCATAATTTACACATTAAAACTCTTATATTTGAATTATACAAATAGGCGAGCTAATTTTCAAATATTAAACAATTACATTCAATTTCATTTTGAGATTAGTGTACAAATAATCAGGTATACGAAAACGCACATCAAATTCAATATACAAATATAAATAAATATGAAACTAGATTACAATTACGTCCTAGAACTACAACTACGTGTGCATATAGATTAATAAATATGACTGCAAAAGTGTGTTTGTGTGTTGCTTGTGTGTGTGTGTATGAGAGAGAGAGAGAGAGAGAGAGAGAGAGAGAGAGAGAGAGAGAGAGAGAGAGAGTCGCAGTTGCATAGATTGATTTTATCGAAGAAGCTGGAGAGATCCGATGAGGCATTCGGCATTTGAGAGATTCGGAAGACGTCATCCCATGAAAAACTAGTACTATTATCGTCGATAATGTTGCTAGCTGATACTATAGTCACTGCCGGAGAACCTCACAAAACTGGAGCACAGCTAAACGGAAAGCGTAGCCGAAAATTCAATCTGCTCCGAAGCATGATTATGGAGTCGCGGCGGTGGTAAGGTGTGGTTAAATTGCTACGATAAGGAAGACAAATGGAATTGCTATTACAGCCGTAGACATTTCTGGAGAAGGGGAGAGAGAATGAGTGTGTGTGTGTGCGTGTGTTTAGATGGAGAAAGAGAGAGAAATGAAATGACATGAGGGAAGCCTAGCTAGGGGTGTCTGGGGAATTTGAATCTGGGGATAACTCTTTATTTGAAATTTAAAAGAAAAAATTCTTTAAAGGGAAAAAAATATGGGCAGAGGGTCCCTAGGGAAATTTTCTATAAATAAATGTGCTTTTAATAAGTCCCTACACAAGATGGAACATTGGGTAACAAAAAATGAGATTATCAAAAATCTCCTAATTTATATTATTAATGTAACTTAATTAAAATAAATTGAATACGTTAATTGATATGAAATCAAAAGTTAGATTAATCATTAATTAACTTTATTTTGTTTATGTAATAAGTCTTATAAGATGAATCAATAGGTGAAATAATATTCACAGTATCAAAATTCTATGCTTTATGTATCAAATTAAGAATTAAAACATCAAATAAATATATGTGCATACAATAAGTCCTATAAGATGTAATATTATGTAAAATAAATGTGAGATTATCAAAAATTTCCTAATTTTATTTATCAATGAAACTTAATTTAACTAAATTGCATATGATATGAAATCGGAGTTAGATTCATCATTAATTAACTTTATTTTGTAATTAAAATTTACATGTTGTAAATCATAAGTTAAATAAGTTTAAAATCATGCAAAAGACTCATAATTTGATTTAATTAATAGAACTTAAATAAAAAATAATGAAAAAGCGAACTCACCATGCATTGAAACAACTAAAATAATATTATACAATAAACATAAATGGAAACAAGTTATAAAAGAAGATGGAATTTGAGATTATCAAAAGTCTTATAACTAATTTTATTAATATAACTTAAGTATCAAGTGAATTTTAAATGATATAAAGTCAAAAGATAGATTTATTATAACTTTTATTATTTCACTTAAAAAGTCCAGTAAAATCGTATATTTAAAAGAAGATGAAACATTAGGTGAATTAATGGTTAAATTATAAAAAGTCTCTAACTTACATTTTATTAATATAAATAACTTGCTTGTTACGTAAATTTAACGTCATTTGAAATCGATAGCAAAATTTCTTTATCAGTTAAATTAATTCTTTCATTAAGAATTTGCGTACTAAATATATTAAACTTTAGAGTCAGATAGTTTTAACTCTTAATTTTAACTTTTAAAAGAAATTAAAATATAGCAAAACAATTATTTCAATCGACCATAAAATTATAGTACTTAAATATAAAATTTCATGCGTATTACGGGTTGACACCTTGTACTAAATAAATTGATGAAAGACAAATGTATGATTTTAAAGAGACTTTGGCTTTTTTAATGTTAATTCAGCGGTAACTCTTTGAGTTGTGATTAAAGGTGAAATGTCACTTGAATATGGAGCTAAATAGTTTGTTCTAAAATAATATTGGCAAAGCAAATGGTTCGGTTTGTGGTTTGATCATTCCATACATTAAATAGACTAATCATATCCTAACCCCCGTTTGTATCTTATTTAATATTAATTTCATCATTTGTTATCTTTATTGACACACATAAATAACTAAGTTATCTCCAGTATCGACATTACAAAGTATTTTTCTTTATTCGGCCTCTCTTTTCCTCTATGCTCTCTCTTCGTCTGACTTTCCTCTTAAACACTCCCATCTTTCGCTCTTCCTTCGTGATCACGAAAAATTAAAACAATTATGAAAATGAGTTGCGGTCTGAATCGTGGTTTGAACCGTAATCTAAACTATGATCTGAACCACGGTTTGAACCACATAATTGAACCGCGATTTGAACCAACTGAACCAAACCATAGTGATTTGTTTTGGTTCGGTTTGAATTTTTATGATTCGATTTGTTTTGAAGTTTTTCTAAACCGATTAATAGTGGTTCAATCCGTAAATTCCCAAAATCAAATCAAATCGAACCATTTACACCTACTTGAAATTGAAACGTTGCAGTTAACTAGACATCTAGAGTAGTAAAGAAGAGTAATGAAGGTCATAACATTTACTTCAATTTGTAATAATGCCCCCCCCCCCCCAAGAGTTCAATTTCGCCAATTGATATTCTAACATTTACATTTATTTGCAATTCGACTACAAAAATAATGGATCGTTATATTTTTAACGTAATGAAGGTCATACATATAACTTGTACAAGATATTTTAAGGAACGTTCAAAAGTGTTTTTGAAGTTACAAATATCTGATTGACATGATTCTTTTTAAAATTGAATATAATAATTAAAATACAACATATTTTTTTTTCAATTTTTATAGAAAAAGTTACTACATATTAATTTCTAATATCAAATATCTAAAAAGTATTAAAAAATAAAAAAAGGATAAAAATAATCCTAAAAATACGCATATCGTATTTGTTTTCAACAAAGTAAATTATACATGTAAATTGTCGGATTCGTGATAATATTTGAAGGCGGAAGAGAGATAGAGGGAGGGAGGATAATGAATTGGGGAGAGGGTGGATGTGGAAGGGGTTATAGGGAGAAGGTTGCGGAGTGGCGGAGGAAAGAAAAGGTAGGGGATGGAATGGCACGGTGCGGAGTATTATTTTTTCAGATTATTTTTTTCAAATAAATTTTCATTATTTGATATTAAAAATTAATATAAAATAATTTAATCACCCAAAAAATATGAAAATATATATACTCCCTCCGTCCCATAAAACTTTACTCCTTTACTGTTGAAAACGGAAAATAAGAAATAATGTTATTAAAGTAGGTGTTGTGAGTGGGAGGAGAAAGAATGAGTGGAGAGAATAGTAAATTTGAAAAGTGTTGTGAGTATGACAAGTGGGTCCCATGAATAAAGAAGTATTAAAAAAATTCATTTTTAGGAAAGTGGGACGCCCAAAATAGTAAAAGGGGTAATGTTTTATGAGACGGAGGGAGTATGTTGTAAGTCTAAATATTAGATTAATTTAAAAATGTAAGCATGTCAATCGGATATGTGTAACTTCAAAAGTACTTTAAAATGTCCCTTTAAATATCATTTGCATGTCACATAACCTTTATTCCGTTAAAAAATATAACGACCGGTTATTTTTGTAGTCCAATTGCAAAAATAATGTAAATGTTAGGGTATCAATTGACAAAAGTTATGTTTTTGGGAGCAAAATTGCAAATTGAAGTAAACATTAGAAATCAAATGCAAATAATCCTAGTGAAGAACTGTTTCAGTGCACATACCACGTGACCACGAGGCAAAATTGTGAATGATAGATATGATCTCAAATTTACCTATACTCTCTCCGTCCCAAAATGTTTGTTCCATTTGACTTTTTTGTTGAATTTTAACAATAAATATATGACAATTTAATTATATTCATGAAATTCTAAAAATTTCTATTGATTCACCGTTAATAATATTATCAACAACAACTTTTAGAATTTCATGAACATGATTAATCTCTCATAAATTTGTGGTCAAAGTTCAACAAAAAAATCAAATGAGACAAACATTTTGAAAAGGAGGGAGTATCAAACTAATTTTCACCTAGTGTCTATTCTTAAAATAGTAGAAATTATTTTTTGGACAAATGACAAGGGCTCAAAGTTTAGGAGGGTGTGCCAATCAGGGCTGATGTTTTAATTTTGTCAATTTATGATCCTAAGTTACCAACGTTAGTCAGATTAGGATTTTTGGAAGAAATTGCAAAGAACCTTTAAGTCACACGTTCCTTGCATGTGGGACTTAAACGGGGTTATTTATGGTTAAATTCTCAATCTACCCTTTTTCATAGACCTATATTGACAAACCTAAATATTTTTCAATGAACAACTTTTTTAATATATTTTTTTGCAGTAAATTATTTTAATATTTTAAAACCATTCTTTCTATTTTTTTTTAAAAAAATATATTATTATGTTATGAAATATTATTATTTATTTCTTTAATAATTACATTACCCTTCCCCTCCTACCATCAATAATCACCATCACCGACCACCTCCATCACCACAATACCACCGCTATTAGCGTAAAACTACCACTATCAACACACACACACACACACTGATTTAAAGAAAACACATCCACTAATTAGTAAAGGTTCGATGATTTAATTCGCTTTTAAATCTAATTTGATTTAAGTTGGGTGGTAATTGCTTTTAAAAAACTTTCGCTGCTTGTGTAAATCCAGTCCCTGACATTATCAACAAAGTCGAATCTATAAGTGCCATTGATGAGAGTTCAGAGTCTCTTTCTTAATTGTTGTCGGTCTCTTTCTACAAGTTCGTTGATTTTCCAATTTTATTTCTTAAAACACCAACAAAAATCCAACATTGTTCTTTTGGGTTAGACTTCGCCGGAGCCCTAGAAATAGCCGACCGAATAAGGTGGGATGAAGCTCGTCTGTAGGTCGTGTATAGTCTAGGTTCCCATCATGATGTTTTGGTTACCAATAGATGGCAAATTTCGAGCCTTGTAAATCAATGGAAGCTTAATTTCCATAGCGAAATTCACTTAAGTTGGAAGATAATTTGGGGAGTGAGCCATTGAGTTTGTTTAAGCTAGCGACTTGTCGTCTCAAATTGGTGACTGGACTTAATAACTTGGGTAGTGCGCCGGAGAGGAAGTGAGGGGAGGGTGGGGTGGGCGAAGGGAAGTGGAGGGGGAGGGGGACAAAGTGGGGCAAATGGAAGGGGAAATAAAATGTTAGAAGAAACAGATTAAGGGTGTCCAAGAAAATCGAAAAAATTGAAAATCGAACCGAGATTGATGATAATCGAATTGAAAAAACCGAAAATCGATGATACCGATTAGTGTTCGGTATTAAATTATAGCAAAATCGATTTTTTCGGTTCGGTACGGTTTTATGATTCCAAAACCGATTATCATACCGAACCGAACCAAAACTAAAAGATCATATTATTTTTATATGATTTGTTACATATGTCGAGTATATTGTTAATTTATTATGTTATGTTACGACGAGCATATATTTTATTTATTTATGCTCAAAAATATATTAATTGCTATTTTTACAGTTGTTAATATAAGTTGTGCAATTAGATTTATGTTCCATTTCAATGATGAAGTATTTATTTTTGGACTATTAATCTTTAAATTGAAGAATTACTCTTGTGTCATTCGAATTTTTGGATTTTGAAAATTGTTTTCCTTCGGAAAAGAAATTCCAAATATCATTTTTGAGAAACCCCAATAAGCATAAAACCCTATGACTCTTTAAAGATCTTTAAACAATTTAAAAATCGAAAAAACCGAATCGAGCATATACCGAAATCGAAAACCGAAATAGCCGAGCCGATGAAAATCGATAACTAATGGTATAAGTTTTTAATATACCGAAGTATTTCGGTTCGATATCGATTTTACCCCAATACCGAATCGAACCGTACCATGCTCACCCCTAAAACAGATTAAGAAATTGTATTTTGGGGAGAAAGAATAGGGTTTGGTGAGTTATAAATGAGATAAGATGAATGGAAAAGGAAAAGGCAAAGGCAAACCTACCCTTACAAATTTTATAAGTGTGAGGGATGTTATGATTTAACGAGATTTGCTAATATTTTCGTCAAAAAATCCTAATCTCACTAACATTGGTAACTTTGAATCTTAAATTGACAAAATTGAAGTATCACACACATCCCCCAAACTTTGGACTCTAATTTGTCTATTTCCCCTTTTTTTTTTTCCTACTTCATCAAATGGTTTCTACTTCACATATTAACTCATTGTCCTATGATCCAAAAATAAATGTTTACTTTTCATGAAAATATTTTATAATATCTATTTTCTAAATAAAATTGTTCCTAAACAATTTTCAACAATATTTGCTACATATTTTATTAGAATACATCTTATATAAAATGCGTTTTTTCAAAAGGTTAGAAAATACGTGTTTTAAACTAGGCTGAATCGAACATTTTCTAAATAACTCACACTTTTTTTAAAAGGCACGGTAGCATTTTTGTAAATAATTTGAACTTCGTATGATTGTCAATGTCATTTACAATGAGTGTCAGCACATATACCTATCACTCAAAAACATTATCACTGACATTAAATTGAAATAGCCAGTGTTAGTAACAAGGAGTGTCATTACATGTACCTAAAACTCAAAAACACTAACATTGTCATTAAAATGATGCAATCGACATTAGTTACAAGTAGACATTAGTTACAAGTAGCGCCAGTGTATTTGTTTTACTAATAAAAATAATTGTGTTATTGTACACGTGTACTAAAATTGACGTAACTTTTTACTCGATATAAACCACAGAACGCACATTATATCATATCGAAGGAAATTACAAGACCTAGTTTAGTTACAGCCTTCGGCCCGTGATATAGAGTTTATAAACCTCAGAAGACTTCTTTAGGCCCTCAAATAAGCCTTTGATTTATTTTTAAATTTTTTTATTTAGTGCTAAAACTTGTATGTTGATAAGTGTCAGGACATATGTTCAATAATGCCAACACATGCATGAAAGAATGTCAGTGTTAATGTTAGTAGAGTCAGGGCCGGCCCTTAGTAAAGGCAGGTGAGGCCTGGGCCTTAGGCCCCCTAAATTTGTCCATTTTTTGGGCCCCAAAATTTAGGGGCTTAGTGGTAATATATCGGAAGTGTAGGGCCTCATTGTAAAAAAAAATTTAATTATACCCCCTGGAAAAATATACAAACCCCCCCTCAAAATATATCAAAAAACCCACCTATAAAATGCTCTTAAATTGCAAAAATCAACTCAGCAAACACATTTACAAACCTCACCCCTCCTGGTCCGATTCGCCCGTAATTCGCTGAAGAAGACGCCGCACGAAGGTCACGGCGTCGGTCACGGCGCAAGCGCTCCATCCTTCTCCGTTCCGGCGTTCGATCGTCGGTACTCTTTCTCTCCTTTCAGTTCAGGCGCTCCTTCTCCAGTTCTCCTCTCCGTTCACGGCGTCTGCCGTCTGCCCTGGATCCGCCCGGACCGCCCCTGCGCCATTGTCACAGGTCTGCTCTAACTCTTCAACCATTATCTCCAATTTCGTTTGATTCAGTTGTTCTTAATCGATTCATTGGTCTATTTACAAATTCAGTTCAATTGATTTATCATTTATCTCAAAGGATCTTATTCATACTGTTTTCATGTTTTTAACCTTATTTTATCCTAGATTAGGGAGGGTTAGGGCTTTTGATTTTTGATTTAGGGTTAAATTAAATTTATTGACTGTGTTGTTCTTGGGTTTGGTTTGGATTACATAGATGGTTTATTTTTATTTTTGATTTGTTTGCTTAATTTATTAGGGAGGATGATGATTTAGGATATTTAACCCTCTAATTATATTTTGAATTATTTTGAATATGTAGAAGTGAGAAATGATACATTGACTAGGATCTGATGGTACAAGCCTCATCTCAGTGATCTTTGATAAATCTAGTGTCTCGTTAGATTCCGACTCAGAGTCATCTGATTCATCATCTTCAGATCCAGTTTCAATCTTTCAAGGAACAAAAATCTCATTAATCTCCATACAACAATTAATGGAAAAAAGACGGGGGTGGAGTGGGTGGGGGGCAAAGTACAAACAAATTAAGACATAGCAGATGAGAAACTTCCATGTCCAGAAAAGAAAAATAAATAAATCTAATATTGAACATTGGGATCAATGATAGGTGACTTGAAAGCTTGAACAATCCTGTTTAGGAAAAAAACCAAAAACGCATAAAGCAGACCAATACAGCTAAACAAGAGCTTGGTTCTTTCCTCAAACGCGCAAGCATGGTCCATAGAAAATCCAATAAGTTAGTTTTTTAAAAAAGTCGAATAAGTTTTTGGAAAGGGACGGTGTTCAAAGCACGCTCTTGCACAAAGAAATATAGCGTGCCTTCTTTTTTAATTGAAAAGTACAAACAAATTAAGACATAGCAGATGAGAAACTTCCATGTCCAGAAAAGAAAAATAAATAAATCTGATATTGAACATTGGGATCAATGATAGGTGACTTGAAAGCTTGAACAATCCTCTTTAGGACAAAAACCAAAAACGCATAAAGCAGACCAATATAGCTAAACAAGAGCTTGGTTCTTTCCTCAAACGCGCAAGCATGGTCCATAGAAAATCCAATAAGTTAGTTTTTTAAAAAAGTCGAATAAGTTTTTGGAAAGGGACGGTGCTCAAGGCACGCTCTTGCACAAAGAAATATAGCGTGCCTTCTTTTTTAATTGAATCTGATTTCCATGTTTAACGGTGGTCCTAAGCTAACCAGGGTAAGAGGAAACAAGTAATGGCAGTAGCAACACTTTACCCAACTTCTACATCTTTAACAAAATGGAGCTTACACAACTACTTCACATAACACATTTCTTATGATTACCATTTTTGCTTATTGATACTTGCTCGTATGTTATGCCCATGATTTTGTTAAACATATTTTGTCAAAAAATTGAGTATTAATCTGTTTGCTTGTTAATTATATATCTATAAATACTTAGTTGTGCAAACTGAAATTATTGCTATCAGAACAGTTAAGGCCCCATTTAAGTTACCGGCCTAGGGCCCCGAATATCACAGGGCCGGCCCTGAGTAGAGTCAGCACCAGAGTTACTATCATCTTCGGTTGATTATAACCTTTAGTATTTATGAAAATGCCACCGTGCATATTTAAAAAAAAAAAATGTCAGTTATTACAAGAATGTCACCGATTTAGTTCAGTCTTGATTAAGCCAGAATTCAAAACATGTTTTTCTATAACTAATGGGAAAACGCGATTTTCTCAAAAAAAAAAAAAAAGTTTATTATGATTAATACTAGGGACACAAAATAGTCACAAAAACTTGTTCACAAAATCTTAAGTTTAATAATTTTATTGGTGTGTTTAATTAAAGTGTAGCGGGTCCACTATCGATTCAACCAATAAAATATCGCCAACTCATTTTGTGAGTAAGATTTTATGACATTCTTTTGTGCCTCTGGCATTGCTCTTTAATTATATACTTGTAAAGCTTTGTCGTTAGATTTAAACTAGTGCTACACACGTGCGTTAAACGAACGAGCAAAAAACTATTTCAAAAAAATTAATATTATAAGCAATTATCTATGTAAAATTATCGACGACGATAAAAATAATAATTTTTCAAATATTATTTTTTCATAAATTGACGATAATGTTATTGAATTAATATTTAAAAAAATTGAAAATTTCTTAGATAAAACTGCATCAAAAATGTTTTTTATTTAAAAATGTGATAATGTTTATTTTGGTAAAATAAAAAGTAAAAGAGCATGATAGAAGAAATATGACATTTTTTTAAGTAGAAGAAATATGACTTAAAAAAACATATCTATACTATATATAATCGTATAAAAAGAGGGTTGTATAATATGAGAGAGAAACGTGTATAGTCGATGTATTCTATGCTTTTTTAAAAAATTAATTTATTAATACTGCCTCCGTCCAAAAATAAATGACATTTTTTTGTTCTAAAGTGAATGACCTTTTTGTTCTATAATGTGTTCATAAATAATTTTTGTCAATTTATTTTTTCATATTTTATTTTATACTTGCATAATGTTTTTCAAAAAAATATTACTTAAAACTTAAAATTATAAAAAAACTTTAAATGAAAAGTTGTCATTTTATGTAATGACGGATAACATATACTATAATAGAAATACATTATTTTAATAAAATAGTATTATTAGAAACTGAGTTAGTTGGTAGTTAGTGTTAATAATTAGAGTTTAGTGTCTACAATAACTAATTGTATCATCAGAGTCTTGAACTTTGAGCATGTCAATAACATTAAAAGCAAAAATATGTTCTAGAATCATCTATATTTTGGAGGGAAAAGGGCATATTGCAATTTGATTATCTATGTTAGTGCCACTGTTGCAATTTGGTTTCAAACATTGAAAAAGTTGCAATCTGATTACTAACATTAACATTTTGTTGCTAATTGGTGTAAAAATTAACGAAATGATAGGTTTTTTTTTTTTTACAAATTCCAAGTCATGCGTCATAGACTTGAATTTTTAAGAGTGATAATGGTCATTTCATATTCATTTCAACCCCAACATCACTGACCACTACCAATATTAGCACCATAGTAACCACCACTTACTACTTTACTTGTTTTTTAAATTAATTTACATTTTTGGATCGTTTTTTTTTTTTTTTTTCATTAATCAAGTTATAAAGCTACATCATTTTAATGTTAAAGATTAATTTATTCATTTTCTCTTTGTCAAATGATTAGCATGCCCCTTAAAAAATTATATACATGGCACATGAACTTAACATAAGTAAACGTCGAAGAAAATATATAGAGAGATGGTTTTAAAATACTCCTCGGAGAAAAAAAATCAGATCTAAGCGAAGGGGGGAGGTGTTAAAGAGAATGACATCTAGATGTATTAGTTTAGTACCCACGGTGAGGACTCAGATCCAGCACACAAGAATATCAAGAATAAAATGATAAATAGAAACAATGACCATATATATAAGAATTGCAAGGGTTCTTAGAGCTATTCTCAAATTGATAAATTGCATACAATTTTAAATTTTTTATCCATAATAAAACAAAAACAAGATTAGTCCAAAACTTGGAACTAACCAACTATTAGACATTGTCTCATAAGTCATAACCAAGATATCCAGAAAACAGAGACCCACATTATTACTGCTGAGCACACTGCACTCTCTGGCCCCCACCACCGTGCATGTCATCATCTTCATCGTAAGCTTCATGCGCCGCCTGTTGTTTTCTGCGCATCTCATCTTCAATATTGACATCGTGAAGGGTTGTCTCCTCGCACTCATCAAGCTCCATATCTGTCATCTGCGATGAAGGCTTAGGAGGCAGCACACCCTCTAGGGCCTTGCATTGTTCGGGAGTCAAGAAATCTGGGAAGTCGACCGAGAAGTGGATGTATAGTTTGCCCCTCATGAATGGCCTTTGGTACATTGGCATCCCTTCGTCATTTATTGCCTTGAATTGATCTGGATGGACATCAACCATTGAAGAAGTTAGGAGTGTGGTGAAAGCAAGGACAAGGTAATTTATAAGGCCATCAACTTGTCATGCAGACAAAAGCCTCCAAAAATTATGATCAAAGGCTCATTTCCCACCAAATTGGAGCTCCAATCTCCGGTATCAATATTGTTTACCAGACTAAATGCCAATATAGATCCAACAGTTATGCATCTCGAATGTTCTTCACGATGCCCTAAATAACTCATAATTGTTGGATCACCAATGTTAAACAATATGGTACGCAAAAGTGATACAGAAGATTTGGTCTTTGGATACATGAGCCATCTCCTCTAAAGTATGTACAACATGGGTACAACATTTACTTGCCAGACAAGACATTGCAAGAGGATAGTTTTGACATTACCTGGCTTAACAACTTCTCCGGGTTGGGATTTGATGAGGAGCTGCCTGTTATCTAGATGAGTCAAGATAAATTGGAAGCCACATAAAGCCTCAGTAAGGGTCAACGCGTGCTCAACAAATATGTCATCACCCTTTCGCTTGAACTTTGGGTGCTCTTTCTGTTGTAGTACAAAAACTATGTCTCCGGTAAGAGTGTCAGGCTGCAAAAGACAACGTGGATTATAAGAACATAAGCCAGCATGTTGCACAAGGGCTTAAATAAAAATAAAATGCATTAACTTACAGCTTCATCGGCTTCTCCTGGGAATGTAATTTTCTGTCCATTTTGCATACCCTTCTCCACAACCACTTCCAAGACCTTCTTCTCCTGTACAACCTTTTCGCCCTTGCATTGTGGGCAGCGGTCCTTGTCATTGATAGTTTCTCCAGTACCCTTACAATCATTGCAGGGATGCTGCATTTGCTGGATCATGGATGGTCCAAGATGTCTTATAGAAACCTTCATCCCAGAACCTTGACAACCAGCACATTTCATAGAAGCACCAGATTTGGACCCCTTCCTGCATACCGTAGCTCATGTTATAAAACAAACAAGAGTGATAAAACGGATGGGAAATAAGAAAATTGTTATTTAATCATATACTCACCCTTTGCACTTGGAGCAGATAACATTGCGTGAAAGTGAAAGCTTCTTGGAGGTTCCATTGTAGAGATCCTCTAGAGACACCTTGAGGGGATGAATCACATCCTCACCCCTTCTTTGTCTTCGGCCTCTGCTGCTACCACCACCACCTGTGTATTACAGAGGTCAGAATCCCATATACGGAATAAGCTACTAGCCATAACAAACAGAGAAAGTATATTACAAATGCTTACCGCCGAATGGATTGCCACCAAAGAAGGATTGGAAGATGTCAAAAGGGTCATGACCACCACCTCCACCACCCATTCCTTCTTTAAGAGCATCCTCACCATACTGGTCATATATCTCACGCTTCTCAGGGTCACTCAAAACCTCATAAGCTTGGGCAAGCTCCTTAAACTATAATATACAAAGATCAACAGTTACAGATCTGTAGAAATTTATTGACCAAAAAAAAAACGCTATAGCTAAAAGCATAAAAACAAGAGCATGTCACAACATATAAACTCGTAATTTCCTACAAGAGAGCTTTGCATTTAGCTCTCTCTCCTAGATGGTAAGAGATATAGCACCAATTATTATGAATAGGAAGACTTATAAAACGGATAGCCAAACGTCTTGACTGAAAAATCATGGCAAGGTAGAAAAAATGTAAACAAAAAAGAGACGTTAACATCACGACTTTAAAAGATTGATTCTCAATCTGCATCACTGGAAGTCTGGAACCCTCCCTTCTGAAGACCCTACCAGCAAAATCAACAATAAAGACATTTTTCAGATGCCCCAAGAAACCAGGGCGACAGTTATGGCTTAAATTCTCAATTAAACCTTATAAGATGTTGCACACCCTTCCTCATTCACAGATAACCATTCCTCAGATGTGTGAGAAATCAAGCTCAGGAGACTTCCACCAGCCCCCAAATTCAAAGAAAAATAACCCAATTGAACAAATCAAAGTTCATACCAATCACATCATCCTACTGTGGTGCATAAAATATAACATATCAGACCTCAATCGTGCAATCAATCAAAAGAACAATAAATCACAAACACATACCACACTAATACTGGACCGATCGATCAACAAAATCGAAACTAACAGAAAAAAACAGTACAAGGTATACCTTTTCCGGATCTCCACCCTTGTCAGGATGATTTTTTATGGCAGCTTTACGATAAGCCTTCTTCAGATCATCCTGTGAAGCAGTCTTGGGAACACCCAAAACCTCATAATACTTGGTGTTATCACTTTTCTTCGGCGCCCTCCCAAACATCTTTGAAGATCTTCAAATTCCAACTCAAATCTATCAAACAAAAAAACCACAATTGACACAAATCAAAATCAAAATCAAAATTAACCTATTAATATAGGCAATCGATTCATACAATAATCAAATAAAAATTGGAAAAGGAAATAGAGATTGTTACCTGAAAGGAAACCCTAGAGAAAAGGGATCGAAGGTTCGAGTATTGACTAGACTTGCGAGTTGAGAGAAAGAGGGTTTGCATTGAGGCTCGAATCGGTGCTTATATTTGGGGAGATTGGATGGACGGTGGAGATCTGATGATCGCGATTACAACGATACGGAAAAATAAGAAGCCTCTAGAATTCTCCCCCTTATTCCCAAAGAAACTCTCACCATTCATTTATATTAGGGACAATTATCAATTGGTCCCACTTCCGGATTTTAATGAAATCGATCGGATGATATAAAATTAGTATTATAATCGTGCATTAAATTAAATGCACGATCAAAAATTTTTGACAATTAATAGAAATTAAATTAAAGAAGTTATTATAAGGGGGCGTTTGGTTCGGTGGAAAAAAAGTGAAGGAATGGAATTGTCAATGGAATTGAATTTCTTAAGAAATTGGAATGAAAAAAAACTGGTTAACCTCCTCCGTTTGGTTGGCACGGAATGGAATGGAATTGTCATTCAATTCCTAAGAAATCATGTTTGGTTTGAAAATACAAATTATAGGAATGGAATGAAAGCATATAAAATGACCAATTTACCCTTTTAAAAAAAAATTTGGAGGGTGGGGGGGGGTGGGGGTGGGGGTGGGGGTGGGGGGTGGGGGGTGGGGGTGGGGGGGGTAGGGTGGGGGTGGGGGTGGGGGTAGGGTGGGGGTGGGGGTAGGCGAAAAAAAAATTAAAAAATTTTTTTGTGGGGGTGGGGGGTGGGGGGTAGGGTGGGGGGAGGGTAGCGAGAAAAAAAAAAAAATTAAAAAAAAAATTTCGTGGGGGTGGGGGGGGTGGGGGTGGGGGTGGGGGTGGGGGGTAGGGTGGGGGGTGGGGGGTGGTACGTAGGGGCTGGGTAGGGGGTAGGGGTGGGTAGGGTTTGGGGGTATTTTGGTCAAAAAAAAAAAAATTTTTTCCATTGCCCCAAGGAATTGAACTTTCCATCACTTTTGTGAAGGAAAGTTGAATTCCTTCATTTGAAGGAATTCAACTTTCCTTCGAATTTTTTTTTTTAAATTCTATGAACCAAACAGGGGAAAGGAATGGAAAAGAGGGAGTTTTTCATTCCTTTCCCCCACTTTCCTTCCAACCAAACGCCACCTAAATATAAAAGTTAATTTAGAATTTTTTTTTTTAGGATTTAATTACAAAATAATCTGAAAAAAAAAGTAAATCAAATAGAAAATAAATTGATATAAATGAAAATACAAAGCTATCTATGTTGGTCCCAAAGGTGGCAACAAGGGTGAAAATACAGCTAGAGGGGGGGTGAATAGCTGTATTAAAATTTTTCGCCCTCTTTTAAAGACTGAACCTCTTGCTTACAAAATCCTCTTGCAGTTGATAATAGACTGCAAGTGATAGTGTAAAATGCACAGCGGAATAATAGAGTGTAAAGCGGTTTTGAGAGGTGGTTTGTAAAATGCGGTTTTGGTGGTGCGGTTTTGGGAAGTGCAGTTTTACAAACACGTGTAGTTTTGACTTTGTTAACTCCAAACACTATTTCACAATAATGGATAGCTAAATAAAGATCAAACAGAGACAAAGATAAATAATTAGCAAGCACAAGAAATATAAATGCAGAAAGTAAGAACACGCTATTTGGAGTGGTTCAATCGATAAACGATCTACGTCCACTACCAAGATGGTTAGTCTTGGATTTTTAAGAGAGATTTTATATTAAGTATTGTGAGATTACAAAGTACAATAAAATCTTTTCTATGAAGAACAAATCCAAAACTATAACCAGTGTATCTCAAGTGTTTAATCTATGTGATTAGAACAAGTGAGGTGAGTGTGTGAGAACAAGATCAAGGCTCTTTAGATCTCATGAGATGTAGAGCACAATGATTCTTGATTGTGTTAAGGCTTGATTTACGGGCTAGGAATATTTCTTGAAGTATGAAGATGAAGATTCAAAGGGTTGAATAATTTGCGGCGAGCTTCACTTCTATGAACACAGTACTTTCAAATTTTTCAAGCCATCTTCAAATGGTGAAGATTGGGGGTATTTATACCCAAGCATCAAGAAACTAGCCGTTGGATACAATTTGTTGAAGGACAAGTACTTGATGCAATCCTATTGGTCCACAAAGAACCACTTTTGTCCTTTAGTACAGTGCCGCAGATAAAGCCGATCGTGCTCCAAGTGCAAGCAATGAGGTTAGGACACCTGTCACCTTTTCAAGATCCTTGCAGATCTTTTCGACATTGAATCACGTGACAAGATATGGTGGTTGACTTTTGATATTGCTGACGTGAATTCCAACGGATAAAAAGTTGTTCACTTCAAGTAGCCAATCATTGGATGCGGTTGGTGAGACGCGGTTAGGAATGTGCGGTTTTGCTACACCAGGAGGTTGCATAGATGCGGTTGCACATGAACTGCACAGGTGCGGTTCAAGGGCGGTTGCATGCGGTTGGTTCAATAGGCATTCAAGGTAGAGCTACACTTGCGGTTTACAAGTGCGGTTCATGAGCGGTTTTGAATACCGCCGGATCTCGCAACCTTGCTTCCAATGAGTCTTGTGCCATACTTCAAGCCTAAGATTAACCTATTCTATAAAATGGACTTAGCTAAAAAATTGAAGTCTAAGCTTCATTACATAGGGTCCTAAAGTCCTTAAAATAGACAGGAGGTTATGGTATCAATCAAATCTAATACAAAATAGGAGGGTTAAAAACATGCATACCCAACAATCTCCCCCTATTTGATTGATGCCATTACCTACTATAACAAAAGCAAACATTGTACTTGGTAAGAACATGTCCATAAGAATTAACATGGTAATTCATGTCCCAAGTCAATGCACACACTTAGCTTAAGCTATAGATTTCTATACTTTCTAAAAGATGAAAACTTACAATGTGGAAAGTATAGAAATGCATTCAGTGCACTTAAGAAATTGTGAGTTTAAGTTCAAAGTGCGGTTCAAACTGAATGTTTAAACATCAATTCAAAATAGTGATTTTAAGTTAGAAAATATTTGAATGAGTTTTATAAACCATAAGAGGTTTCATTGTTCTACAAACAAGCAGTTTGATATGAACAAGGTTTTGGAACCAATGATGCATTTTTCATTACTACCAATGCGGTTACACTTACAATGGTAGAGAAGCAAAATACAAAGGTTTCAAAAACAGAAGAAAGTTGGACAAAAATTACATGGAGTGTGGTCCAACAAAACAAAAAGGAGTTCAAAGAAAAGGATAAAGGAATTACAAATGAGAAATCCTACGCCGACGTGGGTTGATGATGCGGTTGATGATGGCGCGGTTGATGTTGATGGCGTGCTTGCTCTCTAGGTTGATTGACTTCTTGCTGGGCAACCTGCGGTTACGAAGGTCCGAAGGCCGAGCTTTCACCTCGATATTTCTTCCGAGGGCTCGAGGTCTTCAGCTGTCTAGCAAGGGTAGTCTCAACAGTTCGTAGAGCGGTTGAATCGCAGCTAGGCGGTTCCAACAAAGATCAACAGATCTAGTGTTTCCATCAACACTTTCCTTGATCTAAGTAGTGAATCCTTCAATGCCGGCCTTCAAAGAATTGTAGAATGTGAAGATCTCATCCAGAATGGCTACTGTTTGAGTAGAGAGAGCATCTCTAAGCGGTTCCAGATCAACAAATACATTCGGGTTGGACTTCAATTCCTTGATGGAGTTGTCTAGCTTGAGGTTGAAGCCTGCTTTGAGGTTCTCAAATCTGAAGGAAACGTCATCATCAAAATTCCTTACTTGCTCTTTGATACTGTCTCCCACTATGTTGAGATCAACATTTATTCTATCTTTAAGGGAGTCCAGTTCAGTAAAAATTTTCAGCTGCAAGTCATCCAACGCGGTTTGAGAAGGGGCGGCTGAGGTAGAGGCTTGCTGCGGTTGAGGATGGGAATCTTCAAGGGTTTTCATGAAGGATACCAGGGCAGAGTTGGTTGAGGAGACAAACTCATTAGATAGTAGGGAGAGCATCTCTTGGAGTTGAGTCTTTGAAACCGCATCTCCCATGGCATTTAGCACTCCTTTGGCTAAGTCCTCCTTGAAACCTTGGAAGCACTCTGTAGCTGTGGTTTTAACAAATTTCAGTTTGGATAGAGGAACTTCTCTCCCCCTTAATGGTATCAATCAAAAAGGTTTTAAGATTTGCCAATTCTAGGGCTTGAGCATCCACCTTGGCTAGAAGGGTTTGGTTGGAAGCGGTTAGGGAATTATTGGAGGCCTCAAGAGCGGCATTTGAAGCGGTTAGCTTGATCATGTGGCCTTGGTTTAAGAGAAGTTGGCCTTGGATAAGATTAAGGGTTGAAAGAATTTGGGAGTAATCTGTTGGAGGTGCGGTTTGAGTTAACGGAGTTTGGATAAATGAGGGTGGCGGTTGAGATTGTGTTGTAGGAGCGGTTTGAGATAAAGGATTCAGAAGGGTTTGGAAAAGGCGGCTGGCAGGGACTGTGAAAGGTGAAGCGGTTGAGGGAGGAATTGGTTGTGCTTGGGGTAAAGGGATAGAAGCGGTTGGGATAGGGATGGAAGGAATGGGTGCGGTTGAGATGGGTGCGGTTGAGGGTGGAATGTTGGTGGTTGGAATCCTAGAAGTGATAGGGTTGGAATTTGAGGATGAACTGGTGGTGTGAACTTCAACAGGAGGGGATTTCTGTTGAGTAGGTGAAGTTTGTGGAATGGGAGAGGTTTGAAGAGGTGGGGTTGGAAGGCGGTCAGGAGTAGGAAATTTATGTTGGGGGGAATGTTCAGAAGGTGGAGGAGTATTGACGCGGTTAGGGGATGGTGTTTTGTCGCGGTTAAGGTTTGAAATAGAGATGGCTGGAGTGTGATGTGAGTAAGGTGGTGATTGGGCGCGGTTTGAATTTTGGATAGATGGGGAGCGGTTTGTTTTCTGAGGAGAGGGAGTTGGTGATTTGGATTGATAGGAGGAAGAATGAGATTTAGAAGGGGATTGGGACGGTGTATGGGAAGTGGAATAGGAAGAAGATTTAGAAGAAGATGGAGAAGGGGAAGGTTGATTTCTAACTCTTTTAAGAAACCGCTTGGGGCCTTTGGTTGGAGTATTCTTTTTGGCAATCTGTTTAACCCTCTTAGGTTTCTCCCCCTGAGCGGTTGCAGCTCTTTGCGGTTGAGGAGGAGAGAGCGGTTTAGAGGGTAGAGTTTTGGCTGGTGAGGAATGATGGGAACTGTTAGGAGATTGAGGTGGTGTTGGAATAAGAGTTTGGGTTTGGGGCGGTTGAGAAGGTGGCGGATTGGGAATTGGTTCCTTTGTTTTACCCGAGGCAAAGACCCTTCTCGGCTTGCTTCCTTTTTATTCTATCAATCTCACTCGTATAGTAAGCGACTAGCTCCTCATCTGTCATCTTGGCTAGCTCAGCCTGAGTTTCCTTTGCCTTTTTGGCCTTGGCAATCAATGGAGGAATAGATGCATCTTCCTCTTCTTCTTCTTCTTCAATCACTTCATCCAGAAGTGTCATCTTTTCTTTTTCTTTTCTTGGCTTTTTCTTGCTAGGGCTCGCACTGATGCACCACGCGGTTGGGTAGGTGCGGTTTTAGATTTCTTTATAAGTGGTTCTGCAGAGCTTTTCTTTTTCTAGAAACCGCCTTTGCAGCTTTAGTCGTGCCCTCGACCGCGGTAGCAGTGGGTCATCTCAACAAAAGGTTCTTTGGGTTGGAAGGTATCGCATCATAGAGAGCCCCGTAGTCATCATTGCCAAAAGAGAATGCGAAGGAGTGTAAAGTCTTGAGGCCTAAGGATTCTTCATCTCCCAATGATAGCAAATGTCGTGGGTAGTAGTCCTCATATCTTCCAAGTGTTGATAATTGCCAAAGATGGCGGCCCAATCTCCCAAAGCGGTCTCCACCTGGTATGTACATCTTTGGTCTTTAGGCTGGTAAGCATCAATGCTTGGCAGTTCTCTCATCAAGATCTTGGGCCAACGGAGCTTCATGCCAATGAAGATAGCACAAAGCAATACTGCCACTGATGAGAAGTAAAGTTGTTGTGGTTTCCAGTTTTTCCACACACAGACTTTCCAACTATGTAGCACAAGTGGCTCATCAGTTCTCCAAACTCTTTCCTTGCTATCTTCTTGTAGGAGCCAGACAAGGAATCCAGCCTTCCAGTGAGAGTGGAGCAAGTAGCATCTTGAATCTCCTGGGATACTTCAACTGGAGCATTAGATACGTGGAATTCAAAGGTGCCTCTGATATCTAGGTAGTCAATAGAGACTTTGAATCCTTCTACAATTCCCACTAAGTTGGGGATCTTAGTTCCATCTGAAAGGACGGTCTCTCCCTTGACTGCGGTCTCGTAGAATTGATCAATAAACAGAGGGATGGTATATGTTTGCTGTTTGTTGAAGAGGGGAAGGATTCCAGAGGCTTTCATCTTCTTTATCATCTCTCTTCCAAGAGCATCAGTCTGCAACTCAGGTTCGTTTATCTCCCAACCTGGCAGGAAATACTTGGTATTCATGTCTTCAATGGGTTTGGGTGCCATTGATGAAGAAAGACTTAGAAACTTATGAAGTTTTTGAAGAATGGGTTTGGTGAGCTCTGACAGAAACGTACGGTGACAGAGAGAGTGAAGACAGTAAAAGTTTGAAAAGGTGTGGTTTGAGGGAATGTCAGTTGAGGGTGCTGGATTTTGCGGTTGAGGTTCAGGTGCGGTTTGAGATGGTTCACCTGGTTCATTATGCTCAACAAAATCATCAGCAACATTTGGAGCCAAATGTGGCTCAAGGAGAGAATGCTCATCAAAAGTAACATGGACAGACTCTACTATTTTTAAACTAGTTTTATTGAAAACACGAAAAGCTTTAGAATGTTTAGCATACCCAACAAAAATACCTTCGTCGGCCTTGGCTCCGAATTTACCTCTATTTTCTCTTCCGTTGTAGAGGACAAAGCATTTGCAGCCAAAGATCTTGAAGAATGCAATGTTGGGGGTTCTTCCTCGCCAAAGCTCATAGGGAGTCTTATTATAGGTTTTGTTGATGAGGGAGCGGTTCTGAGTGAAGCATGCGGTATTGATTGCTTCACCAAAAATACCGAGGTAGCTTCGCCGTATATCATTGTCTTTCCGGCCTCAATCAACGTCCTATTCTTCCTTTCCACAACCCCATTTTTTTGTGGAACACGGTGTGGAAAAATTGTGATCAATCCCATGGTCATCACAATACTGAGCAACACCGTTGTTCTTGAATTCTGTTCCATTATCTGATCGAACACTAACGATGTCATCTTCTTTTTGAGTTTGAAGCCGTCTAAAGAGTGCGGTGAGAATCTCATAACAATCATCTTTGGAAATCATCATCTCAACCCACGTATATCTTGAGTAATCATCCACCACCACTAAGGTATATCTATTTCCTCCACGTCGGGCAGTGGTTACGGTCCAAACAAATCTATGTGAAGCAGTTGTAAGCATCTTGAAGTTGATGGAGCGGTCTTGTCTGGTGAAAGACGACGCGGATCGCTACTGCCGGCATGCACTGCATTTCTCTGGATGGTGGTCAGCCACTTTGGGTAAACTACGAACGAGGTTTTCCCTACCAATCTTTGCAAGATACTTGAAGTTCAAGTGGCTCAACCTCTTGTGCCATAGCCAACTATTTTCGCTCACATTCTTAGCTACAAAACAGAGATTGGTAATACTACATGCGTAATTTAGATCAATAATGTAAATATTACTCTTACGAATCCCTGTGAGTAGGGTGACGCCGGAAATGCTATCTTTGATAAAGCGGTTTGATGACGTGAAGTTGCAAAGCATTCCTTTGTCGCAAAATTGAGAAATTGAAAGGAGGTTGTGCTTGAGTCCATCGACAAGAGAAACCTTCTCAATAGTTAGGTTTCCTCTCCTTATAACACCATATCCAACGGTCTTGCCTTTGTTGTTGTCACCAAAGGTTACGGATGGACCACTTGCTTCAACGACATCTTCAAGTAATGATCTATCTCCAAATATATGTCTTGAGCAAACCACCGTCAAGATACCATTCATTATCCTTGGAGTGACCGGCCATGAAGCAGAGGACCCGAAATGTAAACATTAAGAACGAGGTCCCCCTTTATTCCTTGGGGTCCTGAAGTTAGCAACCCTTACGACCCACACCCGTTGATGTAAGGAGGTTTGCTCTTCCCGACATTGGATGTGAACCGCAAAAGGCATTCTCGCAGCCTTGTGACCTAAACCATCACACACGTAACATTTGTAATAGCTACAAGCTTCATGAGGTTTTACTAACTCCTTACTCTTCTTAGGAGTTGCATGCGGTTTTGGACAAGGAAGCGGTTTGGGAGGTGCGGTTCCGGCTAACATTCCAAATGATACAAAGGGAACAAGGCTTTGGTTTGACCACGTATTTCCTGGGAACGTTATTCCTCGCTTTGAAGGCGGAGGAGCGGTCGAAGAAGAGGCGCGGTCGACCCGGAGTTAGCGTAACCGCCTTTTCCACCGTAAGCGGTTGGAGCAGGGATTCTACCAATTCCATAAGCCATTTCCTCTTCAGTGCTTCCACGTAATTCTTAGGTTTTAACACGTAATTCTTCCCATATTGCTTTCCTTTAGGGTAGACATAATTTACTTGTCTTCCTTTACCCTTTCCTTTAGCATGCTTCCCTTGGGAATTTCTTTAGTTAGTTCCAAAACTTCCTCATCCTTTTTCACTCGAGGATGCACACTTTTCCTCTTCCTCGTATCCAAACCCTAGACCATCCTTAGTTCCAGGAGGAACTTGGAAGTCCATGATTTTATCCTTGGTGGATTGAGACTTGAGCCACGAATCAATAATCTTTTGGCGATCGTCGATTTGGGTTACCAAGTCATCATTCCCGAGTTGAAGTGCAGCAACCTTAGTTTCAAGGATGCGGTTTTGATCAAGAAGAGGAGTCATCTGTTTGATTTGGTCCTTAAGATTAGAAATTTCAGACCTCATCGAGTTTTCTCCGTCTTGCAGATTAAGTTCATCATGAGCTAAGCTTAAGGCTTTCTTAAGATTAGAGAATTGATGGATCACCATTTCAGCTTCCTTGAACATCTTTTCATGTTCCATGGGAGAAACCTCTTCCACCACCTTTTTCAAAATTTTCTTTGGAATAGCTTTTGAAGGTGGAGCAGTTTTAGATGAGAAAATGGGACGTGAATACGAACAATTTCCTATCTTAATGCTAGGAGTGAGTTTAATATCATCATCCAATTTATAATTTGGAAGTTTTGCAAAAACCTCCTTTTCCTCCATATCATGCAACTCAAATGATTCAGAATCTGAGTCATCAGAAGCGTCTGCAACTAAGCAGAGATTAACCTCTTCGGTTTCATCATCACTTCCATCCTCGTAACTGCTTCAATCCAAGTTGCTAATTCCTTGGAATTCTCTTCCTCCTCAAAGAACCATTCCCTTGCGACGAGAAAATTTCAAGGAGAGGTTTTCTTTTCATGTATTCATATTTAGGCCGTGGACACTCGATGCAAAGTGGCCAGGTTTCCTATAGTTGTAGCATACCAAGTCACTCTTCTTCTTTGTATCTGCTGCTGACTCTAGAAAATGTTGCAGAAGGTTTGCCTTTTGAAAAAGATTTTGTGAAAGGTTTTGAGGATTTTCTAAATTTTTGGAATCTTTTCACAAACATGGCAAAATCATCATCATCCATCTCGATGAGTGATGAGGTTGATATGGAAGGATCAGTGGTTTGATTGGATGTGGATGGTTTCTCTTCATGTTCCACTACGTACATAGAAAGCGATTTGGTTTTCCCTTCTATCTCTTCAATATGATTTAATTTAAGTTCATAGACTCTAAGATTGGCATACAAGTTACTTAACGACCAAGTACCCAATACTTTGGAGTCTTCTAGAGAGGTAGCCTTATTTACCCATCTAGAAGCTAAAGCAGATAGGAAAGTCATATTGATTTCCTTATCGGTTAAAGTTTTACCAAGAGATCTACAAGCGTTAACTACCTCAACATAGCGATCGTAGGTTTGACGCAAGGTTTCGTTGGGTTTTACGTTGAAGTTGTTGTAGGATCTTTCAACGGTGTATAATTTGTTTTCCTTGCACTCTTCATCACCTTCGAGGTAGCTCTCTATGGCATCCCACATCTCGCTTGCGGTTTTGAGGTACATCACTTTACGTAGAGTTGATACGGGAGGGTTCCGAAATGATGAACCTCGCCTTGTCGTCCAAGGCAACTATTCTCTTCTCTTCATCCGACCACTCATCTTTTGGCTTTTTGACCTCTGGAGTTTCAAGATTGGTGGTTGCATCGTTGTTAGCCTTCATTGGAATTAGAGGGCCATTGATCACGCATTCCACCAAAGATCTCATCTATGGTTTCCAAATGAATGAGCATTCGGCACTTCCAGATGTCAAAGTGGTCTTCGTCCAACATTGGAATGTGTGAATAGTTAACGTAGTCATTGTCTTTGAGGTTGCCATATCGAATCGGCACACAAGCCGTTAAGCTTGAAAACAAAGGGTTTTAAAATGTGTTTGCTCGATACCACTTGTTGGTCCCAAAGGTGGCAACAAGGGTGAAAATACAAACTAGAGGGGAGGGGTGAATAGTGTATTAAAATTTTTCGCCCTCTTTAAAGATCGAACCTCTTGCTTACAAAAATCCTCTTGCAGTTGATAATAGACTCGCAAGTGATAGTGTAAAATGCACAAATGGAATAATAGAGTGTAAAGCGGTTTTGAGAGGTGGTTTGTAAAATGCGGTTTTGGTGGTGCGGTTTTGGGAAGTGCAGTTTTACAAACACGTGTAGTTTTGACTTTGTTAACTCCAAACACTATTTCACAATAATGGATAGCTAAATAAAGATCAAACAGAGACAAAGATAAATAATTAGCAAGCACAAGAAATATAAATGCAGAAAGTAAGAACACGCTATTTGGAGTGGTTCAATCGATAAACGATCTACGTCCACTACCAAGATGGTTAGTCTTGGATTTCTAAGAGAGATTTTATATTAAGTATTGTGAGATTACAAAGTACAATAAAATCTTTTCTATGAAGAACAAATCCAAAACTATAACCAGTGTATCTCAAGTGTTTAATCTATGTGATTAGAACAAGTGAGGTGAGTGTGTGAGAACAAGATCAAGGCTCTTTAGATCTGTGAGATGTAGAGCACAATGATTCTTGATTGTGTTAAGGCTTGATTTCTGGGCTAGGAATATTTCTTGAAGTATGAAGATGAAGATTCAAAGGGTTGAATAATTTCTGGGCAGAGCTTCAGCTTCTATGAACACAGTACTTTCAAATTTTTCAAGCCATCTTCAAATGGTGAAGATTGGGGGTATTTATACCCAAGCATCAAGAAACTAGCCGTTGGATACAGCTGTTGAAGGACAAGATTTGATGCAATCCTATCGGTCCACAAAGAACCACTTTTGTCCTTTGGTACACTGCCGCCGCAGATAAAGCCGATCGTGCTCGAAGCAATGAGGTTAGGACACTGTCACCTTTTCAAGATCCTTGCATCTTTTCCGACATTGAATCACGTGACAAGATATGGTGGTTGACTTTTGATATTGCTGACGTGGATTCCAACGGATAAAAAGTTGTTCACTTCAAGTAGCCAATCATTGGATGCGGTTGGTGAGACGCGGTTAGGAATGTGCGGTTTTGCTACACCAGGAGGTTGCATAGATGCGGTTGCACATGAACTGCACAGGTGCGGTTCAAGGGCGGTTGCATGCGGTTGGTTCAATAGGCAGATTCAAGGTAGAGCTACACTTGCGGTTTACAAGTGCGGTTCATAGAGCGGTTTTGAATACTGCTGGATCTGCAACCTTGCTTCCAATGAGTCTTGTGCCATACTTCAAGCCTAAGATTAACCTATTCTATAAAATGGACTTAGCTAAAAAATTGAAGTCTAAGCTTCATTACATAGGGTCCTAAAGTCCTTAAAATAGACAGGAGGTTATGGTATCAATCAAATCTAATACAAAATAGGAGGGTTAAAAACTTGCATACCCAACAATCTACCATCATCGTTGCTAAAAATAATTATAGATTTTAGCCAATATAAATTATACTTTTGTACAAAAAAAAATCAAACTATTTTTTATGACAAGCAAAGTACATAAATAGACTCAATATCTTTTGTTATTAACGTATCCCCGTACCCGTGCCCAAATCTAGGACACTGTCCCTGATACAATCGAGATCTCAACATGTATCAATGGCAGAAAGAGAGAAATAATTGAGAGAGAAAATATTTTGTTGTATTGATTTGAAGAGAGAAATAATTGAGAGAGAAAATATTCTGTTGTATTGATTTGTTGTTATCTTACATTGACCTATCTTTCTATATATGAACAAAGAGAAAGAAGAAATGAACTGAAGGAATCTGCATAGTCCAACAATGAAATCTACATTTAATTTACTGTTTTGGTAAGAAAAAACCACCTTTCAAATGTTTGCTAAGAAATGTCACCTTCCAAATGTTTCAACACTTAGGGCTCGTTTGGTTCGCGAAATTGACCATTCTGTCGATGGAATGGAGTGGTCAATTCTGTTTGACCAATTCAATTTCCATGTTTGGTTTAAATTTTTCATTCATTCGGAATGGCAAATTTCATCGAAGGAAGGAATTGTAAATTTTTTTTTTACCAAAATACCCCCAAACCCAAATCACTCCTACCCCTGCCTACCCACCCCCACCCAGCCCCTGCCCTACCCCACCCCACCCCAACCCCCACCCCCCCACCCCCCTCCAAATTTTTTTTTAAAAGACCCCTGCCTATCCCCACCCCATTCAGCCCCTGCCCTACCACCCCCACCTACCCCCCACCAACCCCACCAACGAAAAAAAATTTTTTTTACTCATTTTGCATACCCCTGCATACCCCTGCCTACCCCCACCCACCCAGCCCCTGCCCTACCACCCCCCTCCCACGAAAAAAAATATTTTTTTTACTCATTTTGCATACCCCTGCCTACCCCACCCACCCACCCACCCCGCCCTCTACCCCCACCCTCCCCCCCACAAAAAAAAATTACTCATTTTGCATACCCCCGCCTACCCCCCACCCATTCGGTCCACCGCCCTACCACCCCCACCTACCCCCACCCCCCACGAAAAAAATTTTTTTACTCATTTTCCATACCCCTACCTACCCCACCCACCCACTCGCCTCTACCACCCCCACCCCCCACCCAAAAAAAAAAATAATTTTTTAAAAGAATGGTTAATTGAACATTTTATATACTTTCATTCCATTCCTATAATTTGTATTTTCAAACCAAACATGATTTGCCAAGGAATTGAATGATAATTTCATTCCATTCCGTGCCAACCAAACGGAGGAGTTTGACAGTTTTTTTCCATTCCAATTCCTTCAGGAATTCAATTCCATTGACCATTCCATTCCTTCACTTTTTTTCCATCGAACCAAATGGCCCCTTATACTTGGAGGCAGGGGCAATCTTCATTTACAATAATGAAGCCGTTAAACAAATGTATAACTGAGGCTACTTATAGGAAGGGGAAGAAACACTAGATTTCTAGTGCTTTATTCTTTCTTAGTCATTTATACTGTTGTCGCAATAGTTATTTCTACCTGAATAACTTATGTCCTCCATGCTTGGAGCTCCAGCACCAACTACAATATAACAAATTCCGACTTCTTCATTTACAGAGATGAAGGTGTTAGACCAAAAGCAGGGCTACTTGCAGAAAAAAAGGCCAAGACACTTGGGTTCAGTGCTTTATTCCTAAGGTTCTATCCTATCATCGTAAAATCTTTGATCTTTCCTCACTTAACATATCAAACTTTCCACTGGAATACAATAAAGTGACTTTTACCTTAACAATTTCATGTACATTAACATATACTCCCTCCGTCCCACCAAAACTGAGACCAAATTTCTGGACACGCGGATTAAGGAAAAGTAAGAGAGAGAAAAAGTGAAAGAAAATGTTGTGAATACGAAGAATTAAATAGGAGAGAGAATGAGTGGGAGGAATAGTTAGGAGAGAGAATGTTGTGAGTGTAAAAGTGAAATAGGAGAGATAATGAGTGGGATAAATAGTGAAGATTTCTTTGCCATTTTGGACAGTATCGGTTTTGGTGGGACGGACCAAAAAGGAAATAAGTATCAGTTTTGGTGGGATGGAGGGAGTATATAATATAAGAACAGCTAGAACATTGAGTATACAAAAATTAACATGCAAAATCTACACCCATTCGTTAAACGCATGGATAAAAAACTATTTCAAAGAAAGTTGAAATTTTTAGAAATTACCTATGTATAAAATTATACATAAAGATAAAAATAATAATTGTGAAGACAATGATTTTCCATAAATTGATGATAATGTTGATGAATATTTTTGCATGATATAGGGGTAGAAAGATACCTCCCAGTATGCACAAATTGGGAGAATGCGCTTCAAGTTACAACATTTAGCCTTTTGGCTCGTGACCTTCCTTAAGCTCCTTTGCCCTCTTTGGTTTCTGAGAGTTTGTTGACCTTGTTGGCTCTTGACTTTCCCTTCTTAACCTTATCTTCACCGCATTTGTTGGGCCTTTTTGCTCGTGACCTTTCTCCTTAGACTTCCTCAAACACTTTGATTTCTGTTTGGCATTAGTGTCTTCTTCTGAGTCAGCCACATCAGCATCTTGGCTTGAATCAGTGGATGCTTTAAATTGTACATCTGCACCCCATCACATACAGATTGGAACGAAAAAAAAGAACGCTTGATAGAAGTACATATTCCATGAAGTATGAATATATACTCCGTATTAAGAGTTGTCACTGCAAGTGTAAAATATCATGTAGCACGCACCTCAATGAACAACAATGTTGTTGAAATAATTTAGAGACTCAGCTGGTATAAATCATACATTACAGTAACTAACATTTTGTGTTTTTCAAGCAACAGGCAAATCTTAAATTTAGTTGGGTTTCCAGCCAATCAATTTTTTTTTAAAGGAATTCAATCGACATAGCATAAAATCCAAATTTAGGTTGGCTTCTGTTGGCAAAGATCATAAATGTCTTAGCTCCTCATGCATAAGTGAATCCCTTTTCAAGCTTGAAGACATTCATTTTATATACCTTTACCCTCGTCACATGTTTTAAATATGACCAGGTATATATTTTTAGGTGTTCGTGTTGTTAGTAGAAGTAACAAAAATCTAATGTCCCATATGACTATTTTCTGGCTTATCTGGCTTATCTGGATATATCTGTTTTTACTAGATAGGTTGAGCAGTTTTGTCAATGTGAAGCCGTTTTACCTATATCATATGATGCTTTTGGTCAAATTTCGTGTTGGTTTAGGAGTGAATGGGTGTATTCTTAAACTTCTTTTCCTATCATTGATATTCTTTATCCTTGTTATGGATTTGTCTATTTCAGTCTAATTTCGATCATGTGGAACTGTATTTGGGAAATTTTGGGATTTGTAAATAGCCTTCTGATGATTGTTTTTGTTGATTCTTTTTGTGAACTTATTTTCTTCCGCATTTGACACTACAAAGAAAGGAGATCCTAAGCCTCAGGCCATTAAGGCAGCTAAAGCTGTTTAATCAGGTGTAACCTTCAAAAAGAAAGCTAAGAAGATCCGAACTACAACTACCTTTCATCGCCCAAAGACCTTGAAGAAAGACAGAAACCCAAAGTATCCTCGTATTAGTGCTACTCCGAGGAATAAATTGGACCACTATCAAATCCTCAAGTACCCATTGACAACTGAATCTGCGATGAAGAAGATTGAGGACAATAACACTCTTCTGGTTCATGGTCTATTGCTCAAGAATAAGGCCCAAAACCTGCAATAGAAGAGAATATTAAGCAAGCCTACTCACATTGTCATTCTTTGAAGAATTTGAATAATCGAGAGTGAATTGCAGCTTTAGCATCTGAAAGGTTCAAGAAGTGCAAACGGTAGATAAAACGAAAAATCTTGCTTACCTTTTGTTCGTTGTTCATACTCCACTGAAACATAGATGCAAAATTGATGAGTAAATGAAAGTACAATACTAACAGATGAGTAGATCTAAAAGGTAATTCATGAAAGCATGTACCAACCATCAGCCAACCCTCTTACAGGTGACTTGTACAAAAAAAATTCCGAAAATTGTCGAACCAGAAGCTAAAATTCTTTTAAACCCCAAAAGACATATTTCCAGACAACCAAATCACAAATAATCCACTTCTAGCCTGTCAAAAAAAAACAGTAAAGCGTAACCTTACACCAGATTTCTACTCCAGTCAAAAACCACATAACAATATTTAACATAAATTATTCACTAAATAGAACATTGGAGTTGGAGTAACTCCTCACCGTAAGTATCGCAAATTCGGGATTCCTGGCCGTTAGCCGAGAAAATGCAAAGCTAGCAGCAGAAGCAAAGATGTGAATCCAAAAACGCTAGAGTATAATAAAACCAACCGACGATGACCAAAACCATTAAAATCGTAACAAAATTTCAATCATCCACGCCGAAATTAGTAAAGTTAAGCCGCAAAACAGCTTAATTTACTCTAAGCTCAAGATGAAAACAAAATCCACAAGTTTATTCAATTAAAAAAAATCAAAATCCAAATACTAACATGAACAAACGAACACGATGCCCGATAGAATCCACGCTACTTAAATAGAAAATGCTTAAATAGTAAGAATTAGTTTTGGAATCATACCTGTGGAACAAAGTTGTTGGTCGCAATCGCGGCCTCTCGCCACCGCCGCCTTCACTTTTTAGTTCTTCCCTGTCGAAACTGACGAGTCCATCCTGATGGCGGCGTGATGTAAGGAGAAAGTGGGCAGAGAGAGAGTTCTGATTTTTTTGATTTCTGGGATGGATTGAAAGAGAGAAAATGACTGATTTGCAAATCGCCAGTAGTGGGAAAAGAGAAAAGAGAAGAGAGAAGTGGAGAGCGGCGAGCGGCGACCATGGAAAGCAAGAGGGCGACGTAACCATGGGAAAAAAGAAACGGCATCCCGAGAGATGAAGTTTGCCATTTGGGGAAAAGCCATCAGAGAAAGAGAAAGAGAAAAGGGAGAGAGAGAGAGAATGAAAGTTGGGAATCGAAAGAGACAAATACAAGATTTTATTCATGGTATATATTTTCGATTTTAATGGGTGTCCTTAGTAAAATGACATTAGAGAAGTAATGAACCTAGCCTCTATTTAGTCTAGGAGCTAGTTTGAGCGGGAAAACGGGGTGTGTCAAGTGCTTTTATATAGTTATAGATATGGGAATCAACCATTAGGCCACTTCCTTACAGATGGACATGCATGTCCATTGTAAAGATCAGAAATTACAATTATACCACCGGTTAAAAGACATTTATGCCACTCGGTGAAATTACACGTGTCCACATACATACGTGTATTTGAAAAATAAATCAAAAAATTAACCGTCATTTAAAAAACCTTTCATTTCAAGTTTGGCGCTCTCTTTATTCTCCTTTCTCTCTCTCTAGAACCACCATTGAAGGTCATTAACTCTTCGTCTTCTCTTTTTCAAATACTTCGTAAAATCAAAGGTAATACTCACAAAACTCTTTAATCCAAAGTTTATTGTTGTTCCGAACATAATTTTTACCAATTTTTAGGGTTTGAAATTTTTTTCTTCTATATTTATTTTGAAAATTTTGGAATGAACTTGAAAATTTTGAAATTAAGTTAATAGTTGTTTTTGTCATCTGTTGCTCTGTGTGTTTTTATTTTTGATGACATAATTTTGCTTTTTTTTTTTTAATTTCTGAATGAAAATGCTTCTAAATTTGTTAATTTCATTGTTTTTTATGTTTAGTGTTGTTTTTGTCAGCTGTTCGCAATGTTTTTTTATTTTTGATGATATTTTTTTGCTATTTTTAATTAATATTTGTATGAAATGCTTCCAAATTTGTTAAGTTTACATTTGTTTTTGTTATGTTCACTGTTGTTTTTGTCGGCTGATGTTGGCTTTAATGAGATTATATAGCTATTTGTTAAATTTTGCATACAATTAGTGCCTTCAAATTTGCTAAGTTTACAATTGTTTTTTTTTTATATATTCACTGTTGTTTTTTGTCATATGTTGGCATTTAATGAGATTATGTAGCTAATTGATAAATTTTACATGGATTTAGTGCCTTCAAATTTGTTAAGTTTACAGTTGTTTTTCTTATGTTCACTGTTGTTTTTGTCATATGTTGGTATTTAATGAGATTATCTAGCTAATTGATAATTTTGCATTCATTTATTGCCTTCAAATTTATTAAGTTTACAATTGTTTTTCTTATATTCACTGTTGTTTTTGTCGTGTGTTGGCATTTAATGAGATTATGTAGCTGTTTGTTAAATTTTGTATGCAATGAGTGCCTTCAAATTTGTTAAGTTTACAGTTATTTTTGTTATGTTCACTGTTATTTTTGTCATATATTGGCATTTAATGAGATTATATAGCTAATTGATAAATTTTGCATGCATTTAGTTCCTTCAAATTTAAGTTTTTAGTTGTTTTTCTTATTAACTGGTAAAAATTAGTTTCAGTGTAAATTTCTACTTTGTTCAGGACAAGTACATTCATTTTGGTATTATCCTGTTAATAAAGATATCATGTATTCTGAATGTATTGTTTTTCTATGTTTTTGTGTTTTCTGAATGTATTGCAATGTGAAACGATAAGTTAAGAAAACAACTATTAACTTAAGAAAAAATAACTGTAAATTTAAGAAAAATGAGCATTTCTGAATCGTAAGTTCAGAAAATAATTATGAACTTAATAAAAACAACTGTGAACTTAATATGTTGCATGCAAATTTATTAAGCTTACAGGTTTTGATGATGCATTTGAATTTCAGATACCAACTCGTCAATCAAATAGATTGAAAGTTGAAAATAAGAGCAAGAAAGAAGAAGAAAAACAACAAGGAAAAGTTGTTGATTCTAAGGAAGCTCACCCTTCTTTTAATAGAATTTGCAGTCTGACAACCAAACACAATGCTGAATAAACAGTCCACCAATACAATATGATGTTGGCGTTTCAAGGTTTTAATTAAGTAGTCATTTATCTATTTTAATAACATTTTATCTAATAATTATGTTGAGACTCATATATTTATATAATATATATATGTATAAAATAATTATGTTGCAGAGCGAGTGCATGGGCAAAAGAATTTGTTTATGCCAGTGTTGAGCATTTATATGAGATAGCACATGACAAGGCATCTGAGGACGCAATACGTTGATTATTTGTTTGTTTTTAAGTTAACAATTGTTTTTGTTAAGTTCTAAGTTGTTTAAAAATAAAATTTTTTGACAGGTGTTTAATAGATATTTGTCAATATCGGTTGAGAAGCACAAAGCCATTATGAATAATTCCTCACCATCTAACAAATCAGTAGAAGTAGTTGCAGCAAATGCATCGGTATAAACAAATGCATATGAGTATTTTTTTGTAAATGTGATTTTTTTTTTCTTTTAGTGTAGTGAAATATATTAAGAGTTATATTTTACTTACCTATCTGAGAAATGAATGGTCCAAAGACGCTGTCATGGAACAAATTGATGGAACTTTCAAGCAATTTTGCAAAGACAGATAAAGGTTCATCTTAATTCTAATTCACATAGATCAGGCTGAAAATCATGCAGAGCATTGGATATTGTTAGTTTTTGATACAGAGGATTCAGAGTATAGATTCTATAACACATTGAGCCCTAAGAAAGATCGCCCAGACAAATATGAATTTGTTGCTAGACAAATGGTAAATGGATTACTACAATATAATTTTAAGTATTATTTTTTTCCAATAACATAAATAATAGACTAACAATGCTTTAATGTTTTTGTTTTTATTTTTGTTTCTTTTGTTTTTATTTTTTTCAGTTTGAACATACAAAGGCATTGATCATCTCAAATCATGATAGTCCTGAATATGAAGATTTTGTTACTGTCAAAGAATGTCCTCATCAGCCTGTATCAAGTGTTGATTGTGGAGTTATGGTTTTGATGATTATCGAGCAAATGTTGAAGAAAGAAACAATTGATAAAAATATTTCCAAGACAGCAAGTATAGAGTTGGGGAATCTGGATGACATACCAGATGATGTACCAATTAGTCATTTAAAGTAGGTAGCAAACGTTTGGGACTCAGTTTCATTCATGGAAAGGATATATATTTTTGTGGTAAACATTTTAGCTTTATGAATATGTATAAATTAGTTTTAGGGTAAATTTCTACTTTGTTCAGGACAAGTACATTCATTTTGGTATTATCCTGTTAATGAAGATATCATTTATTCTGAATGTATTGATTTTCTATGTTTTTTTGTTTTCTGAATGTATTGCAATGTGAAATAATAAGTTCAGAAAACAACTGTGAACTTAAGAAAATCAACTGTGAACTTAAGAAAAATGAGCATTTCTGAATCGTAAGTTCAGAAAACAACTATAAACATAAAAAAAAACTGTGAACTTAATAAAAAATGAGTATCTCTGAATCGTAAGTTCAGAAAACAACCGTGAACTTAAGAAAAACAACTGTGAATTTAATAAAAAATAAGCATCTCTGAATCATAAGTTCAGAAAACAACTGTGAAATTAAGAAAAACAACCGTGAACTTAATAAAAAATGAGCATCTCTGAATCATAAGTTCAGAAAACAAGTGTGAACTTAAGTTCACTAATGTTTAAAACTACATTAAATGTTCTCATATTAAATTGTAAAAACCAAATATGAATCGTTAGAACAATGATTAATGTTTAAGAATCTAAAAATACCATCAAATTATTACATAGGCTCCTTACAAGATTTTCTATTATAATTTCCTATGTGACCATAACGGCCACATTTCATTTTGCATTTAATGCACTCTCATCTTGAAAGGATTCAAAGTTTCTTTGGTCTTTCCAGTTGACACGTTGCTATTGGAGGAAGTATTAAAGAATCTTCTTCATCAACCACCGACATTGATTCATATCCAAATGAATCATAAGGCTGAATAGCATGAGCATAACAATTCTTATAGGCGCTATTGTGAAAATATGTCTCAATGTAATGATAAGGAGTTTTTGTGCAATTGGATAGGATAGCAATGACATGAACACATGGGAACCCTTCATGCTGCTACTTTCCACACGAACATGTGAATTTTTCAATGTTCACAACTATGGATGGAACTGAATGGACTTCAAATATCTTGTCGGTTGAAGAATGTATTATCCACGACCTACACATCTCCAGATTATCCCTATACCTTTTCTCCATGATTAGACATAAAACAGTATTTAACTTTAATGAATCTTCTCTAGGCTTGGACATCTGCGACATCAACTTAAGCCTTATTTGATTAATTAATTCTTTAACAGGGAGTCCACGAGCTTCTCTAAACTGAGAATTGAATGATTCCGCTGCATTTGAAGATATCTCACCATAACGTTTTCCTTAAAAGTATGCATTTGCATAATTAGCTGGTAGAAGGTTAGCAAGAAATTCACGGACCTTGGGGACACCTTCATTCCTCATTTCTTTAATCAAAGTATGAAAAATTTCCTTTGTTGGAGCTGCTGCAGACTGAAATAGTTTATGAACCATTTTTTGCGGCAAATTTATAGAACATCACTTCATCTTATCCCTCAAATTATTCCTCAAATGACATAGGCAAAATGAATGATAGCTCTGAGGCATAACAGCCTTCACTGAAGAAATAATCCCTTGCTGACAATCGAAAACAAACGTAATTTTAATGCCTCTTATAAGAGGTTCCAATTGTTGAAGGAACCATGTCCAATTAGCAATATCTTTCGAAGAAACAATAGTAAAAGCGACATTGAAAAGACCTATACATGAAAAGAATAAAGATAATAATATAAGTAATATAAAACAATTGTGAACTTCTGTAAATAATAGTGAACTGAATGCAATTTTGAGTAAAGCTAGCGTATGTCAGTTAAATTGTTACCAGAATTTCCATCTTTGGCTGTTGCTGCCAACATTGTATGTCACTGTGAATGTGTGCCCAAAATTTTTGTTTTTGTTGGATTCACGCGAGTTTGAAGACATCCGATTTAATTTGAAAAATGGAGTCGCCACGCCATTTTGATTACCTCAAAACTTTGAAAAAAAGGTTTTATGGGTTCGGAGGTTAAGTTACCCCTTGGGAAGAACGGATCGTCGTTCACCCAAGGTGCCTTGCCGGAGCAAGTCTCCCATGATTTCATTAATCGTGCTTGCTTGCGTGCTTTCTTGTGTGCATGTGTTTGAAAATAAGGAGGGAATGTCCCAAGTCGTCTTCCGGACGTACAAACCATTTGTTGGTTGTCGCTCGAGATTTCTTGGATTTTATGTATTCGGGATTATGATCCCGCCCTCATCTTGGACTTGTGATCATCGCATTTTTTAGACCTTGGGACTTGCGTGATCGAGAGAATGACTCTCTTTGTAGTCAAAGATGAGGTTCTTTAGAAAAGGAGGGTCCTTAGCCCATCAATCCTACACTTTAAGATGGTCGAGCTTGTATAGATGCTCCATACTCATCTTAAGTGATAATCGGAGATATAGGGTTCGAAGGTGTCCCTTTTCTAAAGAGATTATGGAACCTTTATGGAAGGAACGATGTAAAGATAGGATCTTTACACCGGTCCGTTCCTAGGTTGCTAATGGGGAATGGGGGAAATGTATGTAAAAATTACACTTTAATGAAAAGATGACATTTTTGGATTGCAAATGATGCACTTGATTCAAAGAAATGATCTTTATTGCAAATGATGCATAAAGATATGATTTTTATGCAAATGATGCATTTTGTTGAAGAAATTGGCATTCATTATGCAAATGATGCATAAAGATTGCATTTTGAAAAAGCATATGATGCTAATTTATGGTAAAGACATGGTCTTTGAAGCAAATGATGCTTGGAAAAGGGATTTTGAATGCAAAGGATGCATTTTGATTGAAAAGATTTGATTTTTATATGCAAAGGATGCATAAAGATGACATTTTTATTGGAAAATGGGGGTTTTAGGTGCAAAGGATGCACCTTTATGGGGAAAGACTGCATTTTTATGACAAATGATGTCTAATGCATGCAAAAGGGGAAGGGGGAATATAAAGATGTGATCTTTAATCTACCGAGTCCCAAGCAATATAAAGACAATGCAATGAGCAGTTTATAAAGCAATTAGGATGCGAGGTTAGGGCGTGCGAGGTTACCAATGGCTTCCTTCTTCTTTGGATGGAGCTAGGAGGAGAGGTTGATCTTGGATCTTCAAGGAGGAGGGAGGGAGCTTCTTGGCCTTCTTCTTCACCTTCGATCTTCAATGCCTCTTGGGAGTATTATGATTTTGTGAGTTGATTTTGTTGTGTCAATTGTGTGTGTTGAAATGGGTAGAGGAGGGCTCTATTTATAGGCAGTCTGGATAAGGCTAATGAAGCCGTGCGGCCAGGGACCTCCAGCTAATGCAGCCGTGCGGCATTATCCATCATGACTCAAAGATTTCTAGAACCACGCAAGGTGGCAAATTCTAGAAGGTTCTTCCTAATTAAGAAAAACGTGTTTCTTAATTAGGAAGGATCCTCTTCAGCCCTTAATTAATTTGGGACTGTTCCTAATATTTCCGAACACTAGGAAGGTCCGGGGAATTATCGGAAAACTTACCGAAATTGCCGGAAATTTAACCCAAGGCATGAGCCGATTTGGGTACTTACAAGCCCTCGGCAACGTCACTTGCAAGGCGAGTGGGGTTGTCGATAGAAAAGGATCCGATCTGGCGAATGCCGAGACGGATTGAGAGACCGAGGTGGTCGAGTGGCTGAACCTCTTATGAAAGGCTACCTACGTATCCCGGAGGAATCAAGCCAGCCGTAGTTCTAATAGATCCGCTGGGGAATGGAGAAGAGAAACTGGTCTCTTGCTGGGGAAATAGAAGAGAAAATGACCTAGGAGGTCAAGCAATTGATCCTACTGGGGATATGCTAGAAGTGACCGAGGTGGTCGGATAACAAAGTCTCTTATAAGAGACTACTTCATCACTGAGGAGTGACGGAGGAAAAGGGTGACCAAAGTGGTCAGATGGCTGGACCTTTTACAAAAGGCTACCTACGTATCCCGGAGGAATCAAGCCTTGATCGTAGTTCGAGCATCACTAGATAGTTAGGAACGATGTCTAGGATCCTTGAGGGTTTTGACAATTAATGGAGGTTGTCACCTGAGAAAACTAGAGCTTACGTCACTATCGAGAAGATATAGGTAACTAAAGCTGGATGACGTTATTTCTTTATGACGGAAATAACGAAGACTAGAGCTTACGGCTCTATCTCTTTTTGACAGAGATAGAGGTAGCTAAAGCTAGATGGCGTTATTTCTTTATGACGGAAATAACGAAGACTAAAGCTTACGGCGCTATCTCTTTTTGATAGAGATAGAGGTAGCTAAAGCTAGATGGCGTTATTTCTTTATGACGGAAATAACGAAGACTAAAGCTTACGGCGCTATCTCTTTTTGACAGAGATAGAGGTAGCTAAAGCTAGATGGCGTTATTTCTTTATGACGGAAATAACGAAGACTAAAGCTTACGGCGCTATCTCTTTTTGACAGAGATAGAGGTAGCTAAAGCTAGAAGAACTTAAGTATACTTCGCTATTCGTGATAGAGGTACCTTAAGTTAAGAAGAACTCGAGCATACGTCACTATCCGGGATAGAGGTAGCTTTAGTTAAGAGAACTTAGCATACGTCGCTATCCGGGATAGAGGTAAGCTCAGTTTAGAGTTTTGACAATTTGGAGGTTGTCACCGAGCATTATCTCGTTATAACGGAATTAACGGAGGCGACTGGGAAGAAAGCTCAATTGCTTAAGAGATAAGGGATATTTTCTGAAAAAGATGTTATCTTGGTTAAAAGATAACGTAAATTGCATGCCCAAGTGGAAGGTCCAGGGGCAGGATTGTAATTTTCTGCTCAGAGCGAATGAGGCCGCCCGGCATGAGATGGAGAAAAAGGAGCCGTACGGCTAGAAGCCTGTTTTTTCCAGATTATTTAAAATCAGATTTGAACGGGCCATTGGCATTGTGTTGCCGCCCAAGAACGCAGAGAGAGAGAAGAGAGGAAGAGAATTTCGAAATTCTTTCAATCCCCTTGCTTCCCTTTGATTTGAGATGGATCCGGAGGGCAATCCTATACCGAGGCAAGCAAGAAGAAACATCTCGGCGGCCGCTCGGAGGAGGAGAAAGGAGCTCGTGCGAACGGAAAGAAAGTATGACTTTCTTACGCCTCCGTCGGAGCTTTACCCGGGGAGAAGAGAGCACAAATCGACGAACCCGCGTCCGGTTGGGGTAAGCATTCTTATTTGGCTCAATTCCGTCGATTTTGATTGAATTTTGAATGACTTAGGGCTTGACCGGAACTTAGGAATTTTCTAGGATTTTCCTAGGATTTTTGAATGATTTTGAGACATTGATGAATAACCTATGAGGCTAAGAATATGCAATGTGCAATTTGTTTGACAAAAATAATGGGAATGACCCACTTTTTTCTCGCAAATAAAGTAAGAATGATAATTGTCTAAAGTGAGACGGAGTTCTTGCATGTGCTAGAACTTAGGTCAAAAATTTTGATTATCAATGAGAAAACAAGATTTTTGGAAGATGAAAAGGATTCATGCATGCCATTTTTGAAAGAATAATGCTTATGTGCAAAGAATTGTGAAAATTGTGATTTTGTGCTTTAGGAAAGCAATGGGACTTGACATGACGCGTTTCAAGTGATGAAAGACGCTTTTTTGATGCAAATGATGCTAGAAAAACTTTTGTGAATGCTTTTATTTTGAAAAAAAAATGTGCACTTTTGTGAATATATGCATGCTTTTGAAATGAGATGAAGGACTGACACATTTCTTTTTGTTGTGCTTGTCTACAGGAGAACAAGTCTAGAGGACCATCAGAGATTGCAGTCAAGCTTTGGCAGAGGATGCCGGATTTCGAGAAGAATGGGGTGAACCCCAAGGATTTGGTGAGGGAGCTAGCATTTATGAGCTGAGCAGTGATGAGGAGGAGGAAGAATCGGAGGCCTAGGAGGTCTCTAGAATAGATTTGGAACAAAAACAAACAATGAACAATTTTTATGCACACTTTGTTTATTTTTTGCTTTATTTGGGCGCCGATGGGGCGAAGACATTGTATTTATGCTTTATTTACTTTTCCAATTTATGCTTTTTAAATTTGCATATTATCTGAGCCTTGGGGCGATTTTTTTGCTTGGAATCGGGGCTGAAACTGGGCCAAAATGATTTATAATGGTGTATAAATGCTTGAATGGCTTTTGGACATGTTTTTGTACAGGTTTTTGGTTGAAAAAGTGGGGTGAAAACTCCCTTGGGCAGCAACTTGGTTGCTGCAGAATTTTTTTCTGCAGATGGCTAATGTAGCCGCGCGCTTGGTCTCTCTGGGCAAATGAAGCCATGCGGCCTCACGCCCGTCTCGAACCGGTTATTTTCTCGAATAAAAGCAAGGCTTGGCCATTTCATTTCATTTCATTTTCAACTTAGACTTGTCCCAATTGTTCCTGTGAGCACATTTTGGACCTAAAAGCACCACCTTTCGATCATTTTGCAATGGAGAAGCCCGTTAGATTGCAAAGGGGGAAACGAGACCGTTTTCTGTCCGATCTTCAATCTTGGGTGAGACACAACTTCCAATCTCATAGGGGACTGCTTGATTCTTCCTTCAAGATCAAGTCTTTATGGCATTTGAGGGATCTCCCGCCCGATTGGGACCTTTTGAGAGCCGCAAAGAAAGTTCGGGACGTCCGGAGACATGTTTATCGCTTTTCTTATAACGAGATTGTCCCGACGCATGAAGACTTCCGAGCCTTGATTGGGGGTCCCGAAATTGAGGCTATATCTATTCCGCTGACGGAGACGTGCCGACGGCGGTAAAGCTTGCATCTTTTCTCGCAAATTCCTTTGGGGGAGACCGAGAGGATGATGGTAGCCCTGACAGATTGACCTTTCGATATCCCGGCAGTGCCTGGGTCTCCAGATATGGCCGCGACCACTGGCATGGACGCATTTATCCTTTGCGTATTCTCTCGCTTTGTTCACCGCCGAGTCCGCTGGGATCTGTCATAGTGGTCTCTTGGACATGGTTAGAGACTGCAAGGCCGGGAAGGATATTGTCCCGCCGGTTTTGGGAGAGACACTTCATGGGATTGACAGGATGGCTCTGGGAGACCATTTCATGAGATCCGGGAGTCCGGCCGGCCGACCTTATGGCCGCAGGAGAGGCTCTGGCTTTGCCAGGGGCTTTGCCGACTCAGCCCTCGGGTGATTTCTGGAGAGGTGCACCGAGGCAACAGACTAGAGTAGCCGGGAGCCGACGATGGCTAGACTATCCACTTCGGACATCCGCTGGTGGATTCCTCATCGGAGGCTGCATCAGAGGATATTTCAGGAGTCCTATGCCGTGAGGGTTCCAGGATTCGCCGGTCATCCTTCTACATACCCCGCTTAGTATCCAGGCAGTTTGGGGCTTTAAAGGAGCCATTGAAAGTGATCGGAGGACATCCGGACCACGGAGGTGGTGTCATCGGACATGAGGGATCCGCATGCCTTCTCTTTCTTCTCGAGGGCTTAGACATATGCCGCTTTCCCACCTGTGGCTATCTTCAGGAGCAGGAAGAGCACCATCTCGACCACCGTCTACTGACCGGTATGATGTGTGGAGACGGGAGCGACTCGCATCATCTTGGGAGGAGAGACGTCGGCTTTATTGGGGCCGACTGTGACTCGAGTAGACTCGAGGAGACCGAAGCTAAGGCGAGTCGCCATAACCAGCCAGTGTGACTTGGTCGGGGAGACATGGAGGCTCTGGTACAAGAGGTTGTCCGAGGTCGCTCCTGACCGAGGCTCGAGGGAGGAGGTGCGGACTCGTGCTCTGCAGAGAGAGCACTTATCGACACAGGTTCGGTAGAGGCTCCAGCGAGGATACCGGAGGCCGGGATGAGGGATACCGACATCATAGATAAAAAGAGGAAGAAGACTCGACGAGGCCGAGGAAAAGGGAAAAAGACCAAAGAAGACTCGCCGAATGACGATTGACAGCATCTTTCTTAGGATTCCCTTATTGCCATTTTGCAAACACATTAGTTTATTTAGGCATTTTATTGTATTTTAGATCTTTGTAGAAGCAGTTAGCAGAGTCAAGAGGTAGACCGTGCTTGAACTCATCAAGAAGTTTTTAACTTGTAATGAACAAGAAATATTATCTTAAAAATTAGTCAAGACACATTTTATGGAAATTCAAATGTCTTATTTATTGGGACCCGTTTTATGAAAACTGAAATACCCTTTATTATTTAGGACGCACTTCATGGAAGCTTGATTGTCCATTTTTTTTTTGTTTAGGACGCATTTCATGGAAACTTAATCGTCCTTTTTATTGTTTAGACCGAACCATATATGGCTGCCTACGTTCCCCTTTTACAAGAAAGACTAAGGGGCTCAGGTCTTCGTAGTTCATTCTGGTGAACTAATTTTTTTATGTGCAGCCCTGTTTTTTGCCTAGACCGCCCTTTTTAGGGTTTTCAGCCTAGCTGGGCATTACTCTTTTTTGCACTAAGATTTTTTATGTGCAACCCTGTCTTTTGCCTAGACCGCCCTTTTTGGGGTTTTCAGTCTAGCTGGGTATTACTCTTTTTGCACTTTTTTTTTTATTTATTTTTATTTTTATTTTTTTAATTTTTTTTAGACGTAGTATCTTTTGAGCTTATCACCGTTGACTGGGTGGACAAAGGGATTGCCGTCCAGGTCTGCAAGCTTCATGGCTCCTTCCGATAGTATCTTCTGCACCACATAAGGGCCGATCCAAACGGTTCCCATTTTCCTGTGGGGTTGTCTCGGTAGGGGCTTCACTTTCAACACTAAGTCACCCTCTTTGATGTTTCGGCCTTTACCTTTTATCAAACGCTCCGCCATCCGCCCCGGTAGGCTCGGGTGTGTTCCATGGCTTTTAGCCTTCTTTCATCAAGGTGGCTAACTCATCATGCCGGCCGCGCAACCATTCTACTTCATTGACACCGTTTTCCAGTGAGGACCCTTAATGACGGGATTTCCAACTCCACCGGTAGCACTGCTTCCATCCCGTAGGTTAAGGCAAAAGGAGTTTCCCCGTAGCCGTTCGACAGATGTTCAGTAGCCCCGCAGTGCCAAGTGCAGCTTTTCGGGCCAATCACGACCACGGGTGGCCATCTTCCGGATGATCCGTTCGAGTGTCTTATTAGCAGCCTTCCACGGCTCCATTAGTCTCGAGGTCTCAGACGGAGACGACTTCGTGGCGAGTGATTCTCGACTCGACAAAGAACCTATCGCAGCCCCTTCAAAGTGCGACCCATTATCGGAAATGGTCTCGCTGGGCACCCCATATCTCGCACATTATGTTTATTTTGATGAATCGGGCCACTTTTCCGGAAGTGAGACCTAGAAGACTTGGCCTCTACCCACTGGGTGAAGTAGTCGATGGCCACTAGCACAAATTCATGCCCATTGCTTCTCGCCGGTTATTTTCCCTATCACGTCAATACCCCAAGTTGCAAACGGCCAAGGAGTCGTCATGCAAGACATGTGTCCGCGAGGCGGGAGATGGTTGAGGTCGGGCAAACCGCCGACACTTGTCGCATGATCTGGACGTGCTGGACACACTGCTTCCATGGAAATCCAAGAGTAACCCATTCTCGAGGATCACTTGCATCGTGGCTCGGCATTCATAGCGAGGACCGCAGGACCATCATGACTTCGGCCATCAACTCTTTGGCCTTTTCTTGAGTGACGCACAAGAGGAGTGGTCCTTGGTATCGCTTCTTGTATAGGTTGCCTCCTAGAATAACATAATGGGAGGCCAACCTTTTCAGGTGGCTTGCAAGCTCTTGCCTCGACACCTTCTTTTGGTCTACCTTCTTTGCCTCTCCGAAAGCCGACTCTCCATCTTTGAGGAACCGGTAAATTTGATTGTACCAGTGGTTCCTTTATAGGCTCGGTCCTGTGTCTACTTCACAACGTAAGGCCGGGGCTTCTCTTCTACCCACTCTAAGGGTTTTATGGCTTTTCCTGGGGATCTCTACCAATGAGGCTAGAGTAGCTAGTGGCATCTCGCGACCGCTTCTTTTCCCTTCGCAAGTAGTGGAAGGTCACTTCTCCGAACCTGTCCACCAACTCCTCCATACGGGCATGATACCGCCGCAAAGTCAGTGGTCCACGCCTTCCACTTGTTGAAACCCGGTCGATGATCGTGGCCGAGTCTCCGTAAACTTCTAGCTCCTCGACATTCCTTTCTAAGGCAGCCTTTCCAAACCAAAGCAATGCAAAGCTTCGTACTCGGCAACATTGTTCGTGGCAGTGGAAGTTCAACTTAAGGGCTATGGGCGCGTGCTCATCTTTCAGGTCAACCAAAGAGCATCCCTACGCCATTTCCTCTTTGTTAGCGGCCCGTCAAAGAACAACCGCCATCTGCTGTGTTCGATCGCAAAGATCCCTTCATCTCGGGAATTGGGGTTCAGCCCTCTCGTCTTCATTACCGGGAAAGTTTGCCGTGCGGTCTCGACAACGCCGACCCGATAGCCTTTCCGGTCACATAGTTGATGTCGTACTCGCTAAGAAGAAGGACCACTTTGCTAGACGCATCGAGAGGGAAGGCTTATCAAAGATGTATTTGATGGGGTCCATTCTTGAGACCAAATTCACAGGTCGGGCTTCGCATATAATGCTTCAACTTGCCGACTACCTGCACTCCGCCTCCCGCACGTGTCTTTTCACATGCCGAGTGCACCGAGCTCACTCCCCGCAGCCTTCCGCCGACAAAGTAAATGGCGTTTCTATCCGAGAGTCTTTCTTCTCCCGGGCAAGCATAGCCCCAACCGCCGTATCACTGACAAATGAGATAGAGCATAAGAGGTTTCGTCTATGTGGGGGCATGCACGGAGGGTGTACCAAGTATGCCTTGATCCGGTCAAAAGCATCCCGGCATTCTTCTGGTCCATTCTCGTGTCTACGTTCTTATTCATGAAGCTTGAAGACGGGCTCGCACATAGTGGTCAACTGATTGACGAAACGGCTAATGTACTACGCTTTTCCCATAAAGCTCTTGACTTCGTATGGGTCCGAGGTGGCCTCATATCCATAATGGCTTTGATCTTTTGGGGATCAACTTCGATACCTCGCCTCCGCGACCATATACCCAAGCACTTTTCCCTTGTCACTCCGAAGGTGCATTTAGCAGGTTTAGTCTCATGGAATGTTGTCTCAGCCTCTCAAAGAACTTCCGCAGTCAACAAAGTGCCGCCCGTCCTCGCCTTTGGAGCGGATTATCATGTCGTCTACGTAGACCTCAATCTCCTTGTGGATCATGTCATGAAAAAGCGCGGCCGCCGCCGTCGGTAAGTAGCCCCTGGCGTTCTTAAGCCCAAATGGCATCATCGTATAACAGCAAGTTCCCACCTGCGTGGCGAAGGCCGTCTTTTCTTGGTCTTCCTCGGCCATCTTGATCCGGTTGTATCCTCGCAAATCCATCAACGAAGGATTTGACTTCGTAGCTGGCAAGTGGAGTCCACCAGGATGCTCTATGTTTGGCAAAGGGTAATCGTCCTGGGTCAGCCTTGTTCGTATCTCGAAAATCCACACAAGAAATAAGACCTTCCCATCGCCTTGGTGACGGCCACAATATTGGACAACCATGTCTGATATTCGACGACTCGATGAATCCTACCCGCAAAGAGCTTCTCAATTTCTTCTTTGACCCGTAGAGACCATTCCGGCTTGAACTTCCTCGCTCGCTTTATCGGCTTAAGCATCTCGGTGCTAGAGGGATTCTCAGGCTCTACTATTGAACCTGTCTAGCCCCTAAGCATATCCCCGTATGACCATGCAAACACGTCGACGTATTCCCCGAGCTGTATCGATCGCCGGTCCCGCTCAACCCCCCGGGAAGAAGTTTCCGATCCGCGTGTCTCTTTAGGTTCCTCGACAAGCACTCCAAGTTCACACTTGTCAAAACCTCCTCATACTGGGCCCGGCTTTCCTTTTTTTCAAACCTCGCTTAAAGATTTCTTTAATGTATTGTTCATTTAGTGTGTTTGCATCTTGTTCAAATGATTCATTATTAATCGTTGTTAAGTTTTGAGTTAATTTATCATTTGTTAAGTTGGCAATAAGAGGATACTTAAAGATCTGTCATTTCATTCAAAATAAGGGGAAAGATGACATCGATTACATTTTGATAGTCCTCAGGCGTGAGGCCTTCTGGATGACTCGCAGGACTCGGAATTCAAAGATTCCCGACTCGACCGAACAGACACTACCGACTCGGACCCTACACTACTTATTGACTCGAGGGTGGCTTCGACAAAGGTTGGACCGGGATCTCACTCCTTCTTCTTCGTTGCCTGGGAGTAGCGCTTGTCGCGTTCTTCGTAAAGTCGAGACTTCAAATTGATCAAAAACTTGCCTGAAATCGTTGACAGCCGGTACCGTGGAAAGATAAGTGAGGGGAGCTAGAGTAGCTTGATGCAATCTTTCGCTGAGCTCGCCGTGACAACCGGGCTCATTGACCGAAGAGTCTCGGCTCATCTTATCAATGCACCGCTCGATAACTCATTTTCTCTTTACCGATCTTGGACACCACGACCTTGCACTCAGTAGCCACACAGGAGGGTTGGCCCGGATAATGCCGATGAAGTCTTCTTCGTAGGGGATCTTAATTCTTCCTTGATCGGCTACGTATTTAATAGGCTTTCGTATTCTCGCTCTAGATCCGCTAGCTTCTCATCAACTTTACGATGGCCACAAATTCAGCACTTTCTCGCTTCAAGAGGATCACTGCATACATGGGAGTATCAGCCGGATCGTGCCAATGACGGGGTTCCTCGGGTCAAGCTTGGGCATAGCCGACATAGTAATCGAACTTGCCGAAGGCTCCCTCGTGAGTTCCGACGCTCTGTCTCCGGCTTCATACCTTTCTTTTAGCTTCGTTGTGTGGACTTTCTTCTTCTTCTTTCTCGAAGGAGCGTCTTCATTGATCCATTCTTGGTACTCATACTCTGCATACCCTCACGCCGCATACATCATACCATATGCGAGGCTTGGGCCGAACTGGGACGGCCTCTCCGACTACTTGGTCATTACCATTGTTGACTACCATGTTGGCCATTTTGACACCGAAAGCCGGCAAACCGAGGATTCTCGCGAACCGTCTCGAGAATTCCGCGCTAACAAGTCGCCGACCCTGTTCTCACCCACTTCTTTCTCGCCGCTGGAAAGGGATAGGAAAGGTTTAGACTCTGGGGTAGGTGTTTAGTCAAGGCCTGTGCAATATGCAAATTAGAATCTTCCGCTTTACTTAAAATGTTGTCTTTTATTAATATCTATTTGGTTGGAAAAGGGGGTTTGCCCTTCTTTTCGTAACTACTCTAGATCCCGGATCGGGGATTCCGTCACTACGTCTATAAGCCCCTCGTATTCCACCCGTATTTCGACCTCCTGTGGTGGGATGTGCCTGGGCGAGGTCCTATAGTGGCACGCGGATCCCACCGACCGAGAGTAAAGAACGCTCCTAACGGGTCTAGCGGGTCATAGGAACTTTCAACGCACGAGCGATGCGGATTATAGTCAAGGCAATACCGGGAAAGTCTCGTCTTCTCGCCTTGATAGGATTTTCGCGTAATTTCACTTAAGCGAATGACGTTTTGACTTTCGGTAATGTCCGAGAAGATAATAGGCATGGGTCGGGCGGCAAAAGCTCTGATGACACAGTGTCACATTGAACTTCGTTGCATACGGGCGTGAGTTAGAATCGAAGTCAATGCCGGGTCAAGATCTTGCCAATTTTTCCTTGTCGGAATTTTAGCAGAGCTTCGCTTGAGCGAAAGATCTTTTGATTTGTTGGCAAAGACTCGGTCTTGACTCTTACGCATTCCGTGCGTGTCAAGGTCAAGGTCAATAGTCAATGTCGGAAGTTGAGATCTCGCCAATTTTTCCTTGTCGGAATTTTGCGTAGTTCTTCTTCCGTTATGAACTAAGGCTTGACCTTACGGGGTATGCAATCGGGATATATGACACGGACTAGACCAAAAACCAACCAAAAAGTCACGGTTTTTTGAAACGTGTGACACGGACCGTGCATCGGTCGACACCGGCCGCCACGGGGAGGTTGGGATGATTCCGTGCGCGCGGGAGCATCGTAAGGCCGTCCGTGATCGGCACTGAACCACCTCGGGTTTGAAGGACGTGGCGTGCAAAAGTGTACAGATATATCGTGTGCGCCAGAGTGCTGCGGTCTCCTAAAAATGTTCCTTTTGAGTTAAAACAGAGATTTTCGAAATGTGTTTTAAAGGAATGATTTTCGGGACGGGAGAATGCAACACATAAGCACGTAAATTTTTCTCGGGAGCCCTGGGCCTACCATGGAGCCGAGTAGCCCCAAGCCGCTAGATCGCCAGATTAGCCATGATTTTTCCCGGTGGAATTGCCACCGAGGTCGCCCGGTCGTAATCCAATGAGGATTGAGTCGTACGCACCGCATGGATCAATTTTCCAGGTTCCACTCCTTTTGCTATTTTTCGGGTTGTTTCCTGCTCAAAGTATGCATGTATTCCAAGATGCAAATGATGCAATGCATGGTAAAGAAAGCAAGCATGATTAATGAAATCGGCGACGGAGTCTAACCCGCTCAAAGGGAAAAGCTTTCTTTCTATTTTTTCGAAAAGTGATACCGTACGTGGGATTGTTAAACCACTGTTATCCCAACTCCCACATCAGGGAGTGTACAGGAAGGGCAAGTGGTTTCCACCTATATACCGAGTATCGATTTTTTTGTTTTGAAAATAAAAGCTTTTCTCCTTTGGGATGTCCCCAGCAGAGTCGCCAAACTGTGAATGTGTGCCCAAAATTTTTGTTTTTGTTGGATTCACGCGAGTTTGAAGACATCCGGTTTAATTTGAAAAACGGAGTCGCCACGCCATTTTGATTACCTCAAAACTTTGAAAAAAGGTTTTATGGGTTCGGAGGTTAAGTTACCCCTTGGGAAGAACGGATCGTCGTTCACCCAAGGTGCCTTGCCGGAGCAAGTCTCCCATGATTTCATTAATCGTGCTTGCTTGCGTGCTTTCTTGTGTGCATGTGTTTGAAAATAAGGAGGGAATGTCCCAAGTCGTCTTCCGGACGTACAAACCATTTGTTGATTGTCGCTCGGGATTTCTTGGATTTTATGTATTCGGGATTATGATCCCGCCCTCATCTTGGACTTGTGATCATCGCATTTTTTTTTAGACCTTGGGACTTGCGTGATCGAGAGAATGACTCTCTTTGTAGTCAAAGATGAGGTTCTTTAGAAAAGGAGGGTCCTTAGCCCATCAATCCTACACTTTAAGATGGTCGATCTTGTATAGATGCTTCATACTCATCTTAAGTGATAATCGGAGATATAGGGTTCGAAGGTGTCCCTTTTCTAAAGAGATTATGGAACCTTTATGGAAGGAACGATGTAAAGATAGGATCTTTACACCGGTCCGTTCCTAGGTTGCTAATGGGGAATGGGGGAAATGTATGTAAAAATTACACTTTAATGAAAAGATGACATTTTTGGATTGCAAATGATGCACTTGATTCAAAGAAATGATCTTTATTGCAAATGATGCATAAAGATATGATTTTTATGCAAATGATGCATTTTGTTGAAGAAATTGGCATTCATTATGCAAATGATGCATAAAGATTGCATTTTGAAAAAGCATATGATGCTAATTTATGGTAAAGACATGGTCTTTGAAGCAAATGATGCTTGGAAAAGGGATTTTGAATGCAAAGGATGCATTTTGATTGAAAAGATTTGATTTTTATATGCAAAGGATGCATAAAGATGACATTTTTATTGGAAAATGGGGGTTTTAGGTGCAAAGGATGCACCTTTATGGGGAAAGACTACATTTTTATGACAAATGATGTCTAATGCATGCAAAAGGGGAAGGGGGAATATAAAGATGTGATCTTTAATCTACCGAGTCCCAAGCAATATAAAGACAATGCAATGAGCAGTTTATAAAGCAATTAGGATGCGAGGTTGTGGCGCGCGAGGTTACCAACAGCTTCCTTCTTCTTTGGATGGAGCTAGGAGGAGAGGTTGATCTTGGATCTTCAAGGAGGAGGGAGGGAGCTTCTTGGCCTTCTTCTTCACCTTCTTGGATCTTCAACAGCCTCTTGGGAGTATTATGATTTTGTGAGTTGATTTTGTTGTGTCAATCATGCTGTGTTGAAACGGGTAGAGGATGGCTCTATTTATAGGCGCCTGGATAAGGCTAATGAAGCCGTGCGGCCAGTGGACCTCCGCCTTTAATGCAAATTGCAAGAAGGCATTATCCATCGTGACTCAAAGATTTCTCGAACCATGCAAGGTGGCAAATTCTAGAAGGTTCTTCCTAATTAAGAAAAACGTGTTTCTTAATTAGGAAGGCTCCTCTTCAGCCTTTAATTAATTTGGTACTGTTCCGGAATATTTCTGAAACACTAGGAAGGTCCGGGGAATTACCGGAAAACTTACCGAAATTGCCGGGAAATTTAACCGGAAGGCATGAGCCAGATTTGGGTACTTACAGTCACGACCCTAAATCTAGGTACTATTGTGATCACATGTTGAGCACGTGTAATGCTGTAGGCGTGTCAGATATCATTTCCTGCTTCGCATTCTTGTTTGTGATTATTATGCGTTAGTTTTCATATTTTGAATAATTTAGTTGGCATTTTTAACTATGTTAATAAATTAATTTGAATTATTTAATGACTAAGTTAAGCTAATAGGAGTTGTGTAGTTGAAGTAGTAATTATGGAAATTTTATTAAAAATTTATAAAATATGTTGAGGTGCTTAAGTGTAAAAGTGAAACTTAAGTCATTTAATTTCAACAACTAAATTCATGGAGGAGCTTAAGTGAAAATATTCCAATGTATATCCTTAGGTTTGGTGGAGAAGCTTGAAAAACATCAGACCAAATTATTTCTATCCTTCTTTCTTGTTCTTCAAAAGCTTCACCTAGGTGTTCATTCAAAAATTCCCCATAAATCCAATTCTAACCCGTTCTTCAATCCGACTTCGTCTAAATGTTCGGGAAGCAGAGTAGATCACTTTTATCCGATTAAATTTTTCAAGCTTTCGTTTTATTTGGGAGGTAAGTTATTATTCCCTTCTTTAATTCTAGCCCATTTGTTGTTTCATGTTATAATTGTTGAGGTATACATATTGCTTGTTACATTTGAGCATTTTCCTTGAGATTGGAATGGTGGAAATGGTCTTTGGTTGAGTGATATGAACTGAGGTTGTGGTGTTGCTGCTTGAGGTGAAAAAGGGTAGGGTAAATTTGAGGTTTTTAAGCCTTGCTGAAGGATTCAAACACCAGTTCTGATTTTCTGCAGAGGGCACGACTCGTGCTGTCTGTCACGAGTCATGCCAATCCTCCAGTCGTGTAATCCATTTCACTCGTGCTGCTTTGTGTGGCACGACTCGTGCTGTCTGTCACGAGTCGTGCCCTGCCCTATTTTCGTTGTGTCAATTTTAAAGCAATGTTTACCAACTACCTAATATATCTTTTAACCCAATTGAACACTCTAATCAAAGTACAATATATGGGCTACCAAATGAGATCTTAACATATCAATTGTGATGTTGGAGTTTTAAGTAAGATGTTGTTACTCCTAGTAGTGTATAAGAAAGTTTTTAAGTTTAAACAGGTTTTTGTATATTAAAAATTTAAGAAAGGACATTTCGAAAGTAAGAAGAAAATTATGACGTCTTCCGAGCGTGTCCCGGACGTGGGGCCATGTAGGACCACGCATCGGGGTACATCAGTTGGTATCAGAGCCCGGTTATAGATAGCCTAGAGTGACTAAGTGACCTAGGAGGGTAGTTATGGATTGAGTTAGTGACGTTAAGTGTTTTATGCAGGTACTCAGTCATTATCGCAGGAATTGGGGATGATCAAACTAAATCTTCAGGCTATGAAAATGCAAGGGATGAGACTCGAAATATGTTTCAAGGTATGCTTGAGGCAGCAATGAAAGCTATGAATGATCAGAGCCAAGGAGGAGAACAGGCACCTCCAAGGAATGGTTTTGAACAGTTTTTGAAGATGAAACCAATCGGGTATGATGGTGAACCAGATGTGACTAAGGCTGAAAGATGGATAGAAGCAATGGAGAAGATATTTGATGTATTGAGATGTACTGATGAGGATCGAGTTAGATTTGCTGCTTATAAGTTTTCTGGGGCTGCAGAACAATGGTGGAGAACGTTAAAGGCTAGTTGGGATGATGCTCACGTGCCTTATACTTGGGAGAATTATGAGAGGAAGTTCAAAGATTACTTCATTCCTAAGGTGGATCAAGATAGAAAAGAGGTGGAATTTCTTAATTTGGAGCAAAATTTCTTGTTGGTGGCTCAGTATGTGGCTAAGTTTACCGAGTTATCCAGATATTGTACTCATTTAGTTGCAACAGAAGAGAGGAAATCAATGATGTTTGTCAGAGGATTGAAGACAGCGATTCGAACTCAGTTAGTATCTCATAAGTTTCAAGATTTCCAAGATGCGGTAGATCGTGCTTATCACGTGGATCATGACATTGAGGAGCATAAGAGGAAGACTGAAGTGTTAAGTATCGGAAGACAAGGAGGGCAAGGAAGACCACAACAACAAGGCAGGGATAGTCGAGGAGGACAGGGAATGTCATCACAGGTTAGAGGACAACTATAGGGTCAGTCAAATGTTAGAAGTCGAGGTAATACTCTGGGGAATCAAGAAAAGAGGGTATGTACTTATTGTCAGAAGGAAGGGCATTCAGAGGAGCAATGATGGAAGAAGCAAGGAAAGTGTATAAAATTGTGGACAGTTGGGGCATTTCCAAAAAGATTGCCCTAACATAAAGAATCAACCATCGGGGAGTGGCACCGGGACTTCACAAGGTTAGAAAATGGATGCTTCAGGGAGGCCTAAGGTTCAAGGCCGTGTCTTTGCCGTGAATCAGCAATAGGCGGCGGATTCCTCAACCGTAATAGGAGGTATCATTTTTATATCGAGTCTAAAAGCACGCCCACTTATAGACCCTGGCTCCTTTTATTCATATATTTCCATACATCTTGCATCTCAGTTGCATTCTCCTGCTGAGTTCGCCTTGCATGTGTTAGAAGTATCGACTCCTATGGGAGAGTGTTTGGTAGCTGATGAAGTGTTGCGTGATTGTGATGTGCATATATGTGATCATGTGTTACCTGCTGATTTAGTAGTGCTACCAATACATGATTTTGATGTTATTTTGGGCATGAATTGGCTAAGCAAGTATCATGCTTTAGTTGATTGTCGTAAGAAAAGTGTTACATTTTCAGTCCCTGATATGCCTGAATTTGTCTTTAAGGCCATCCCATCTATTGGGAATATACTTGTTATTTCTTATGTGAAGAAGATTGTTACTTCGTGGTTGTGCCGAATATTTGGCTAGTATATTTGATACTACTAAAGAGATACCCGAATTTGGGAAAGTACCTAGTGAGTTAAAGAGTTCCCGATGTATTATCTTCGAGTATGTTATGTCTCCTGGATAGGGAGATCGAAGTTTTGTATTGATTTTCTTTCGTGTACAACTCCGATTTCAAAGGCACCTTATAGAATGGCTCCGGGCAGAATTGAAAGAAGGGTTAATGACAATTTAGGGCACGTAGTATAGTGGGCATCACATCAGAGGCTGAAGCCTTAAAACTATCAATTTGGGGCCCGAATTTACAATTTTGATCAATTTGGGGATTTTGACGGAAAACGTTAAAAAAGTGCCGTTAAGTGACCATGTGCGAGGCGATGCGACATTTATTGAGGCATTTTATTATTTCACATTCAGCAGCACTTCGGGCCCTAAATTGACATTTTTCTTCTCTCTATCTCTCTCTCTCTCTCTCTCTCTTCAAAAAACACTAACAACAACGATAAAAAAATGAACACAAATTTCATTTCCTCCAATTAAGTTTAAATGAAGCAAATACTTGATCAATTATCTCACTCATTTCTTGGGAGCAAACTTTGCCTTAATCTTCTGAACCTCTGGAGTCCCAATCTGGAAACCCTTAGCCAACACATTATCAGGCACCGGTGGCGTAGCCCCAAACAACGCCGAAGCCACCTGTTGAGTTCCCGGCAACTAGCTGTTGAAGGCGGCGATGACGGAGGCAGCTACTTTCCCGTTATTCTTCTGGAAATGGATCAACCCTTTTGGGGACGTGAAGACTTTGCCCTTCTTGATTGTCTTAGCATAGAGGACGTTGGCGATGGTGATGAATCCGACGTCGAGTTCACCTTTTAGGACAAAGACGATCTCGGTGGCACGTGGGTGGAGATGGGGTGGGTTAATACCGTCGAGAGCATAGTCAATGCGGGCCATGGAGACGTCGAGGGTAATGAGGCCGGGGAATCTCTGGACGTTGGCGCCTGTGACGAGGGAGCCGAAGGTGTTGTTGGTGAGTCCAGGGTTGGCTATGCCGGCGAAGAAGAAATCATCGGCGATGGCGTTTACCAGTTTGCAGGGGAATCCATTTAATCTCACCCCTGTTTTATCATTTCAATGCAAATATACAAATTACTTATCTCATAATGAAATGTTAGCTTTGAAAAATAATTTTAGATTAATATAATTATATTAATAAAAAATTTAAAAAATTATTATTGATAAATTTAATAATGATGCATTAATTATAAGTTTACATTTTTCATTAAAATAATTAAATTAATTTAAAATTATTATTTAAAATATTTTTTATTAATATAAAAATGGAGCATTTATTTCGAAGTACAGAGGTACATTAAAAAAACTTGATGAAGTTGTAATGGATGCCAAATTCCGTCATTGGGTCAAAGGTAGTGGTTAAGTAGCTACTGTTTGGCTAAACCAAAATCCAATAAATAAGTAAAATTTGTACTAGAATAATTTATTAATGTTCCAAAAAATATTTTATAAATTGAATAATTTACTAATTATTTTTTGTAAAAAAAATTAAATATTTTTATTTATTATTTTATAGGAAAAATGTCAATTTAGGGCCTGAAATCTGGGCTGAACGCAAAATGACCAAAATGCCCTCACTGAATGTCACATGCCTCGCACATGATCACTTAACGAGGGTTTTTAACGTTTTCGTCAAAAAGCCCCAAATTGATCAAAATTGTAAATTCATGCCCCAAATTGATAGTTTTAAGACTTCAGGCTCCAATGTGGTACCGAGAGTACGAGCAACCAATTCAAGTAATTGATATGAAGGTTCAAGAGTGGAGGAACAAGAGCATTCCACTTGTTAGGGTCGTATGGATGAACCATGATGTCGAAGAGTCGACTTGGGAACTTCGGAAAGAGATGGAGCGAAAGTATCCGTGGTTGTTTGACCTTCTTGGTAAGTAAATTTAAAATTCGGGACAAATTTTCTTTAAGGGGGAGTGATTATCACGACCCTAAATCTAGGCACTATTTTGATCACATGTTGAGCACGTGTATGTGGTGTGTGTTGCATATCATTTCCTGCTTCGCATTCTTGTTTGTGATTATTATGTGTTAGTTTTCATATTTTGAATAATTTAGTTGGCATTTTTAACTATGTTAATAAATTAATTTGAATTATTTAACGACTAAGTGAAGCTAATAGGAGTTGTGTATTTGAAGTAGTAATTATGGAAATTTGATTAAAAATCTATAAAATATGTTTAGGTGCTTAAGTGTAAAAGTGAAATTTAAGTAATTTAATTTCAACAACTAAATTCATGGAGGAGATTAAGTGAAAATATTCCAATGTATATCCTTAGGTTTGGTGGAGAAGCTTGAAAAACACCAGACCAAATTATTTCTATCCTTCTTTCTTGTTCTTCAAAAGCTTTACCTAGGTTTTCATTCAAAAATTCCCCATAAATCCAATTCTATCCCGTTCTTCAATCCGACTTCTTCTAAATGTTCGGGAAGCAGAGTAGATCTTTAATTCTAGCTCATTTGATGTTTCATGTTATAATTGTTGAGGTATACATGTTGCATGTTACATTTGAGCATTTTCCTTGAGATTGGAATGGTGGAAATGGTCTTTGGTTGAGTGATATGAGCAGAGGTTGTTGTGTTGCTGCTTGAGGTGAAAAAGGGTAGGGTAAATTTGAGGTTTTTAAGCCTTGCTGAAGGATTCAAACACCAGTTCTGATTTTCTGCAGAGGGCACGACTCGTGCTGTCTGTCACGAGTCGTGCCAATCCTCCAGTCGTGATAACGAGTCATGTAATCCATTTCACTCGTGCTGCTTTGTGTGGCACGACTTGTGCTGTCTGTCACGAGTCGTGCCCTACCCTGTTTTCGTTGTGTCAATTTTAAAGCAATGTTTACCAACTACCTAATACTCCCTCCGTCCCACCTCACTTGACACCCTTGAGGTGGGCACGGGAACTAAGAGAAAATAATAAAATAAAAAAAATGTGTGGTAGAAAATGAAGAGAGAGAATGAGTGGGGTAAATAGTAGTGTTGGTTGAATAAATTGAGTGGTGGAAAATGAAGAGAGAGAATGAGTGGTGGGGTAGAGTGAGTATAAAATTATAAAAAGTGGGCTATTTTGGAAAGTGTCAAGTGAGCTGGGACGGCCCAAAATGGAAATAAGTGTCAAGTGAGGTGGGAAGGAGGGAGTATATCTTTTACCCAATTGAACACTCTAATCAAAGTACAATATATGGGCTACCAAATGAGATCTTAACATATCAATTGTGATGTTGGAGTTTTAAGTAAGATGTTGTTACTCCTAGTAGTATATAAGAAAGTTTTTGAGTTTAAACAGGTTTTTGTATATTAAAAATTTAAGAAAGGACATTTCGAAGTAAGAAGTAAATTATGACGTCTTTCGAGCGTGTCCCGGATGTGGGGCCAAGTAGGACCACGCATCGGGGCGCGTCATTGTACCCTTGTACTTTCCGTGCAAATGAGTTCCATCGAGAAATAACATAGACCGACATGAACGAAAACTTTTTACACAAGCCCCAAACGACACAAAACACCTCTTGAAGTGAAAGGACGATGGGTCAGCATCAAGAACAAAGTGGCCAGTAGGATCTAACTTTTTCATCTTTAAAAAGTATGGTCTAAGCTTATCGTAAGACAATTATGCTTCACCAAACACAATGTCCTTCGCCTTTTCATCAGCCCTCCAAGCAATTTTATAAGTGATGTCAAATTCATAATCTACCTTCAAAAACTTCACAACATCAGAAGGACCTATCGAAGGTTTAGAACACATATCGTCAACAATAATATCGCAAAGAACATCAGAGGTAATCTTTGAACAACGTCCAGAATTGAAGACATGCCCACAAGTATGATTCCGATCAAAAGTCTGTATATAAGCAAAGCCATTTGAAGCTTCAACAGATGTGTGAATCCTCCACGGACAACCTCTCAAATCTTTTGTGTACACATATGGCAGTGATACGCTCACTATCATTTTTCAAATAAACAAAGTTAAAACCAACAGTTGCATCATTGTGAATGTGGCCCTCGGGATTGAACCGTTTTAAGGGCCACCGTCCACCTCAGTTTGAAGACACCGGTTTTATTGAAAAACGGAGTCGCCATGCCATTTTGATTTCCTCAAAACTTTGAAAAAAAGGATAAGGGTCCGGAGGTTAAGTTACTCCTTGGGAAGAACGTTTGGCGTTCACCCAAGGAGCCTTGCAAAAGCAAGTCTTCCTAGATCCGAAGTTTGTGCTTGTTTGTGTGCTCGTGTGTGTGCGTGATTTGAAAAGAGGAGGGAATGTGCCAAGTTTATCTGCCGGACATATAAACCATTTAATTAGGTTATAGCTCGGGATTCCTTGGATTTGATGTTTTCAGAATTTTGATCCCGTGCTCATTTTGGACTTGTGATCATCATTACGGGACTTTTCTACCCTCCCATTAGATTAATCAACTATGGTAGGCGTAAGAGCCTTGGTATGTCTTAAACTAACGTTCTTTGGGGATTTAGTCACATGTGATCGAGAGGGGCTCGTCTTTTAAGTCCAGGAATGAGGCTCTTTAGAAAAGGAGGAATCTTTGCCCATCGATCCTACATCTTGAGACGATAATGATTCGTAGGGACATTTTATGCTCGTCTCAAGTGATTATCGGAGATATCGGGACTAAGATCCGTCGGTTTCCAAAGGGACATAGATTGTGGCATTTTTTATGATGGAAACGATGTAAAGATGGAGTCTTTACACCGATCCTCACCACGAAATGCTCCAAGAACCAAGGGACTAGGGGAATGGGGTATAAAGATTGGATCTTTATACTCATCCTATGTCTTTTGTGCCTTAAAAGGCTACTAGACAATCCTCAGAGAGAGATCCAGCTTTTAGGGGCATGGGGAGAATGACATTAAAGTAAAGATTGCATTTTTAATGTAAATAATACAATGAACATCATTAAACTAGAGAAATAATGTAAAATGAATGATCTTTATAGCTTTTCCTATGTCCTTTAAGACCTCATAAGGTGGACAATCCTTGAAAAGCTAGATCAAGGGAAGGGGATGACATAATATGAATAAAGATTGCATTTTTATGCATAAAAGTAAAGGGACATCACATCATCATGTGGTAGATCTTCCCTAAAATATGCAACAACGCTCAATGTGACACCGTGTCATTTGACTTTTAACGTCCGACCTATGCCTAATATCTTCCTTGTACAACGTCGAAGTCAACGTCTCTCGCGCAAGCGAAGCTCTGCCGAAATTCCGTTAAGGCTAAAGACTTGACTTTGACGGCATTGACATTGACTATAATCCGCATCGCTCGTGCGTTAAAATTCCTATGATCCACTAGACCCTAGGACCGTTCTTCTCTTTCGGTCGGTGGGATCCGCTTGCCCTATAGGACCCTCGCCCGGGGCTGTCCACCCTGGGATGTCGAAATACAGGTGCAAAATGAGGGGCTTATAGACGTAGTGACGGAGCCCACTGATCCAGGATCTAGAGTAGTTGCGAAAAAGAAGGGCAACATTTTCCAACCAAATAGAGATAATTAAAAGACACTGTTTTAAGTAAGCTTGAATATTCTTAACTGCATGTTACTTGAGCCTTCAGCCTAAACACCTACCCCGAGTCTAAATCTTGCCTATCCCTTTCCCGCAGCGAGAAAAAAGTGGGTGAGAATACCGGGTCAGCGGCTTTTCAGTGAAGAAACTTTAGGATCAGACAGTTCGACATAATCATCAGTTTCGTCTACTCAGAAGTCTAGAATTGCAGGCATGACAGCAAACAATGGTGGTATGGGTATCCCGTTGCCTAGGGAGGAAGCTGCACCAGTTCAACTGAAGCCCCACATTTGGTATGATGTCTGCGTGTGACGATTGTCTGGAAGATGCCTACCAGGAATGGATCAATGAGGATGCCCCCTCAAAGAGGAGAAAGAAGAAGAAATCCTCCCAACAAAAACTGAAAGAGAGATATGAGGCAGGAGATACCAGCGTAGGAACGCTAGGAGAACCCTAGGCAAGTTTGATTACTATGTCGGCTACTCTAAAGGCTCGTCAAAGCCTCAGCTAATTAGAGTAAGGTCCATCCCAGCAACCCCCGCCCGGTCGATCCCTTAGAGGTAGAAAGCTCCGAGTTCATAGCTATAATCAAGTTCAATGAGAAGTTGAAAGATTTAGAAGAACACAGGGTCCCCATAGAACGCATGGTCAGTCAGGACAGAATCAAGGTCTCACCTGAGGAGGATTTCATCGGTATAATCCCAAGCTTGACCCCACGCGGCTACGCATAAAAGGTGCGATGTCGAAAATCGACAAAGGGAAGATGACTTACATAATGCCTTGACAAAATGAGTCGAGACTCTTGAATCCATGAGCCCGGTTGTTACTGAGAGGAGCTTGCTTAGAGAGGCTGCATTAGGCCTCCCTTGATCCCACACCACCTTTCCGAGGCATCGAACCACAAATGACCACGGTACGGCTTTTGACCATTTCGAGCTTCACAACTTTGTGAACGCCAACAAATTCACTTCTCCCCCAGACAACGGCAGTGAAGAGTACCTCCCTGTCTAGTCCAGGCAAACACTTTGTCATTAGTAGTATAGGGTTAAGAGTCTTTGAGTTTGAGTCCTCTGAGTCATCTGATGGCCTTACGCCTGAAAATTATGAATGTCGCCAATGTCATCTTTCCTTCGCATTAAATGAAATGATAAATCTTTCTGAGTATCCCCTTATTGGCAACTTAACAAATGATAAATTAACTAATAATCTAACAACAGTTAATAATGATTCATTTGAACAAGATGCAGACACACTAAATGAACAATACATTAAAGAAATCTTTAAGCAGGTTATTGACAAAGAGGAAAACCGTGCCCAATTTGCCGAGGAGGTTTTGACTAGTGTTAACTGGGTACTATCGAAGAACCTAAAGAGACACGAGATCGGGAACTTCTTCAAGGGCCGAACGGGACGGGTGATTGATTTGCTCGGAGATTATGTGGATGTGTTCGCTGGTCTTACAAGGACATGCCGGGGTTGGACAACTCGATTGCGGACACAGGATTCCTTTGACACACGATGCGAGCACAGCGAAACGAAGCTAAGGAAAATCAAGCGAGAATGGTCTCTGCAAGCTCAAGAGGAAATTGAAAAGATGCTCCGTGTAGGATTCATCAGGATCATTGAATATCCGACCTGGTTGTCGAACATTGTGATCGTGACAAAAAAAAATGGGAAGGTACGCTGTTGTGTGGACTTTCGGGATCTAAACAAAGCTATTCCCAAAGATGACTCGCCGTTGCCATACATAGATATTTTGGTGGATGCCACAGCCAAATACGAAGTCAAGTCATTCGTTGATGGTTTTGCTGGCTACAATCAGATCAAGATGGCAGAAGAGGAACAGGAGAAGACAACTTTCACCACGCCATGGGGGACATACTGTTACACAGTGATGCCTTTTGGGTTAAAAATGTTGGGGCTACTTATCAGAGAGCAGCAACTTCGCTTTTTCATGACATGATCCACAAGGAAATTGAGGTCTATGTCGATGATATAATTATCCATTCCAAAGAGCACGAACGGACAACACTTTGTTGATCTCAGGAAGTTCTTCTAGCGATTAAGGGAAGCATTCTATGAGTTGAACCTGCAAAGTGCACCTCTCGGAGTGACAAGGGGAAAATTACTTAGGTATATGGTCACAAAGAGAGGCATTGAATCCGACCCCCGAAAGATCAAAGCCATTATGGACATGAGGCCGCCTCGATCCCAGACAGAACTCAAAAGCTTTATGGGCAAACTGCAGTACATCAGCCGTTTCATTAACCAGCTGACAACCATGTGTGGGCCCATCTTCAAGCTTATAAAGAAGAATGCCGTCTGAGAATGGAATGAAGAATGCCGGGATGCCTTTAACAAAATTAAGGCATACCTAGTGAATCCTCCGGTATTATGCCTCCCCTGCATGTGACGAAACCTCTTCTGATATATCTCACGGTCATCGACACATCAGTTGGGGCTATGCTGGCCCAAGAAAAGAAAGACTCTCGGATGGAGAATGCCATTTACTTTGTGAGCCGAAAGTTGCAAGGGAGCGAGCTCAATTACTTGATGTGTGAAAAGACCTGTGCAGGACTAGTCTGGGTAGTTGGAAAACTAAAACACTACATGCAGGCTCACTCGGTGAATTTGGTCTCAAAAATGGACCCCATCAAGTACCTCTTTGACAAAACTTCCCTCTCGATGCGCTGGCAAAGTGGTCATTCTTCTGGCGAGTTTGACATCAACCGTGTAACAAGAAAGGCAATCAAGGGTCAAGCACTCTCAGATCATCTGGCAAACTTCCCTAGTAATGAGGACCGAGGCCCTGAACCCCAGTTTTCGGACGAGGGGATTTTCGCTTTTGAACCCGAGAACCGATGGCAACTATTCTTCGACGGAGCTGCTAACAAAAAGGGAAATGGCATAGGGATATTGTTGGTAGACCCAAAGATGAGCATAGGCCGATAGCCGTCAAACTGAACTTCTCTATCACAAACAATGCAGCGGAGTACGAAGCCTGTATAGATGGTTTAGAGTCCACCCTAGAAAGAAATGTCAAGGAATCGAGGTCTACGGAGACTCAGCCCTGATCATTAACCAGGTCTTGAACAAATGGAAGACTGTGGATCCTAACCTACAGAAGTACCATGCCTATATGGAAGAATTCGACGAAGCGGTTCAAAGAAGTGACCTTCCATTATACGCAGAGACAAGAATAGATTTGCGAGATGCCTTAGCTACTCTAGCCTCACTGGTAGAAATCTCCGAGGGAAAGCCGGTAAACCATTCAGAGTAGGTAGAAGGGAAACACCGGCCTTACATTTGTGAAATAGAAGTGGGACTGAGGCTTCGTCAAGAAACCTTGGTACAATCAAGTTTATCGGTTTCTCAAAGATGGGGAATCGGCATTCAGAGACGAAGAAGGTAATGCGAAGGAAGGCACAAAGCCAAAACCTTGCAAGCTTTGAAACGAATAGCCTCTCACTATGTCATTAGGAGACGATGTACAAAAAGCAATACCAAGGACCACTCCATGTGTGTCACCAAAGAAAGAGCAAAAGAGCTAATGAGCGAAGTCCATAATGGTCCCTGCGGCCCTCACATGAATGCTTGAGAATTGATGCAAGTTATCCTCAGAATGGGCTACTACTGGATCTCCATGGAAACAATGCGTATTCAGCATGTCCGAGAGTGTGACAAGTGCCAGCGGTTTGCCAACCTTAATCATCTCCCACCTCATGACTTGTACTGCATGACGATGCCTTATCCATTCGTAACTTGGGGTATTGATGTAATCGGGAAGATAGCCCCAGCCGGAAGCAATGGGCATGAGTTTGTGTTAGTGACAGTGGATTATTTCACGAAATGGGTGGAAGCGAAGTCCTATAGAGTCCTCACATCCAAGAAGGTTGCCCAGTTTATCAAAGAAAACATCATGTGCAGATATGGGGTGCCAAACGAGATTATTTCAGATAACGGGACACATTTTGAAGGAGACTGCTATAGATTGCTGTCAAAATTCAAAGTCACTCGCCACAAATCATCCCCGTACAGGCCTCAGACCAATGGAGCGGTAGAAGCTGCTAAAAAGACACTTGAGAGAATCATCCGAATGATGGCCACTCGTGGTCGTGACTGGCCCGAAAAGCTACAACTAGGACTCTGGGGCTACAGAACTTCTGTCAGAACAGCCACGGGAGAAACCCCTTTCACCTTGACTTATGAAATGGAAGCAGTCCTGCCTGTAGAGTTGGAAATTTTGTCACTAAGAGTTTTCTTGGAAAACAGAATCAATGAAGTAAAATGGTTGCGCAACCGGCATGATGAGCTCGCCCTGCTTGATGAAAGGAGACTAAAAGCAATGGAACATACCCGAGCCTATCAAAGGCGAATGGCTAGGGCATTTGACAAAAAGGTCAAGGCCAGAGACATCAAAGAAGGAGATTTGGTACTGAAAGAGAAGCCCCCTACCAGAGACATCCCTCTAGGAAAATGGGAACCCGTTTGGATCGGACAGTATGTGGTAGAGAAGATACTATCAGGAGGAGCAATGAAACTTGCAGACCTGGATGACAATCCTTTTGTTCACCCTATTAACGGTGACAAGCTCCGTCGTTATTATGTTAAAAAAAAAGTGCAAAAAGAATAATACCCAGCTAGGCTGAAAACCCTGAAAAGGGCAGTCTAGGTAGAAAACAGGGTTGCACCAAAAGAAAAAAAAGTGCAAAAAGAGTAATACCCAGCTAGGCTGAAAACCCTGAAAAGGGCGGTCTAGGCAGAAAACAGGGTTGCACCAAAAAAATAATAAAAAACAAACAACAAAACAAAACAAAACAAAAAAGTTCACAAGAGTCGAATTACGGAGACCTAAGCCCCTTAGTCTTTCTTGTAAAAGGGGAACGTAGGCAGCCAAAAATGGTTCGGTCTAAACAATAAATAAGACATCCAGATTTTCAGGAAATGTGTCTTAAAAAATTCTAAGATAATATCTCTTGTTTTTACAAATTAAAAACTTCTTGATGAGTTCAAGCACAGTCTACTCTTGACTCTCCTAACCTGCTATGAAGACAAAAATATACAATAAAAGACCTAATCAACTAATGTGTCTACAAATAAAGCAATAAGTGGATGCTCAGAACAAGTCTATCAATCGTCAGCAGTAGCGTCATCCTTGTTCTTCTTCCCTCGACCTCGACCTCTTCGAGTGTTCTTCCTCTTCTTCTCAATGATGTCTGTCTCCCTCATCCCTATCTCGGGTACACTCACTGGAGCCTCGATCAAACCTGTGTCAATAAGTGTCTTTTCTACCCTGGCACGAGTCTTTATCTCCTCCCGCTGAGCCTCGGTGAGAGGAGGAATCTCCGATAGTCTCTCATATCTGACTTCCATATCTTTGATGAAATCACCCGACTGGTTATGGCGACTAGCCTTTGCCTCGGTCTCCCTCAAAGTCCTGCTAGATTCACCATCAGCACCTAATAAGGCCTGACGCCTCTCTCCCAAGACAATCTGAGTCACCCCCATCTCCCTCTCATACCAATCCAGGTAAGCTGTGGTCAAAATGGTACTCTTCTTGTTCTTGAGAATGGCTCTGGGTGGAAAAGCAACATATGTCCATGCTCTCGAGAAAAAGGAGAAGCTACCTGGATCTCTCATATCTAAGGGTGCCACCTTCATGGTGCGAATATCCTCCCAATCATCCACTGGCTCCTGTAAGGTCCCGATCTGTCTCGATACTAAGCGGGGAATATAAAAGGATGACCAGGATAGCCCTGGAACCCTCACTATGTAGGACTCCTGAAATGTCCTCCGGGTCTGCAACCTCCAGTGAGGCACCCACCAACAAACATCCGAAGTAGACAGCTGAGCCATCATCAGCTCATAACGATCCTGATCCTGCTGTCTCGGTGCACCTCTCCGAGAAATCACCCAATGACAATGAGTAGGTAAAGCCCTAGGTAAACCCCCGAGCCGCTCCTGCAACCATAAAGTCAGTACAGCTGGGCTCCCAGACCACATGAAAAGGTCCCCCTGGCCATCCTATCAATGCCGTACAGCGTCTCTCCCAAAATCAAAGGGACAATATCTCTCCCGGCCCTGCAGTCTCGGACCATGTCCAAAAGGCCGCTATGGCACACTCCAAAAGACTCGGCAGTGAAAAGGAAAGAGAATACACAGAGAATGAAGGCATCCATAGATACCGTGGTCCCAGCAGTACCCGAAGACATGAATCTGCCCGAAATATCAGAAATGTCAATCCTATCAGGAGCTATCATCATCCCTTCAGCTTCTTCTGGAGAAATCTGTAGAAAAGATGCCAATTTTGGGATCACTGGTAAATTTCCAATCAGTGGAATCGAAATAGCCTCGATTTCCGAACCCCCAATCAATGCTATAAAATCCTCAAAGGTGGGGACGATCTCATTGTAAGAAAAGGAGTAAACGTGTCTCCGGACATCCCATAACCCTGCTGCTGCTCTCAAAAGGTCCCAATCCGGCGGGAGATCCTTTAAATGCTATAAAGATTTGATTTTGAAGGGGTTATCAAAAAGCTCCTTGTGAGATTAAAAGTTATACCTCATCCAAGATTGAAGGTTGGAAAGAAAATGGTCTCTTTTCTCTTTTTGCAATCGGACCGGTTTCTCCATGGCAATGATTGGATTCATCTATTTTTGGATAAAAATCTATTTTGGAATGATTTGGGACAAGCCAAATTCAGAAATGAAGCTTATAGGGCCTTCCTTGGCTTTATTTGCAGAAAATCAGTTCAGACAGAAGACCCAGCCTTGCGGCCCTTTTTTTTCTGGTCCCAGCAGGGCGGCCTTATTTGCTGTTGCAGAAAAAAATATGCAGCAGCTTTCAGCCAAAGCTGCTGCCCAAGTGGAAATTCTCATCCCGCTTTCTCAAAACCTTCATAAAAATCATTCGCAAACACATTCATAAATTCCAAATACCATCATACACATTTTGGCCCAATTTCTGCCCCATTTCCATGCAAAAAATCGCCCCGAGGCTCAAGTAACATAGAAAATAGCACTAACAATAAAAAAGGAAAAGAAGAAAAAAATCATTACATGTCTTTGCCACCATTGGCCCCCCAAATAAAAAAATAAATAATTACAAATTGTTGTCTTACTTGCATCAGTTGTTTTTTGCCTTTCTCTCTCTAAGTATAGAAGGATCATAAGCCTCCGACTCCTCGTCGCTGCTCAGCTCATAGAATTTGGGGTCCCTCATCAAGTCCTCATCATCGCTCACATTTGACAAGTTAACGAGCACGTGCTCGTACTCCGCCAGCTGCTCTAAGATGTCGGTATTAGGCCCACGCCCCCGAGGCATGCCACTAATCGAAGACGAGGGGTATTTTGAGGCTGATGACGAAGAAGCCACACTCCCAACATGCCTCCTCTTGTTCTCAGGCTCTTGCGCATTCCCCGCAGCCCTTGAAGCACAAGTCAGTTTCCGCAAGAGAGACCGAGCAAGTTGCTTCCATCCCCTGTTCTGCCGCACCAAAGTGTCATAGGTGCGAGCAGGGACCTGCGAGAAAGAAAAAGATTCAGAATTGCAGCAATAACATGGGCAGAAAAGAAAAAAGCCTAAAAAGGAATCCAGGGTTTACTTACAGTGTTGTCAATCGACAAAGTAAACTCGACATATCTCGTGTCGGGAATGGGCACCATCAGCCTCCTCGGTACCCCATTCACCACATAAGATAGATGAGCCGAGGGAACAGGTGGATCGGTCGGCTCTGCCTCTCCATATCCCTGAGCGGCAGCTATCTTCACCAGCCTCTGCGACGTCCTCAAACGCTCCTCCACAAAGGTGGCATACGGAGTAGCGTGATCAAAGTAATCCTCCGCTGCCAACCCAGCTCTGTACCTATCCCTCTCATGCTCTGGCCAATCCTTAGGCTGTAGCATGAAAGGTGGGGGATCACGGGGAGTAATGGCACCCAAAGGAGGGACGTGACCATGCTGCTTGGAAAACCGATCACTCAAATATATGACGTCACAGGTCAAGCCTGTCAGCCACCTCCTCTGCTGAGTCACGGCCACGGCATCGCCCATCAGAGCCGGGAAGATGGTGTGATCACTCTTCTGGTTCCACGGAAAGAACCCGATCACTTCACAAAACCAAACCAGCATATCAGAACATAAAGGTTATTTCTCTCACAAATTTTGAGGATACAGAAAAGGAAAAGACCAGAAAGAAAAGTGAGAATACCTCCAAAGCAAAGGAGAAACAGTCCACAGAAGCAGCCTTATTCCGACTGTACAGATCCAAAGAAAAATAAAGCTCTGCCAATCCAGCCTCACCCCAAGAGATCTCCCCAACGGCAGCCAGATCATCCAAAGAACCCAGCAAACATGTCATCGCCACTGTCCCAGAATTGGCGAAGATGGTGACAGATAGGGTCAGCCACAGAAAAGCCCTCGCGAGCTGGTGAGCAGTCACGTCGTTGGAAGTAAATCCCTCCATGCACCTAAGAACCTCGATCTCAATCAGACGGGTCTCCATCCCTAACCCCTTCGGACGGATATCATGTTGGTGTAATGCCCTAGGCTATAGTTATGTTTAACTTGAACCGTTATGTATTATCTTTATCATTTATTATAGAGCGTGTTTATTCTGTTCATTATATGTTTTGCATGTTTATTATATTGAACTGCGTCCCTAGTTGTTATGAACAACTAGTATAAGTTGGTAATGGATAATCATAGAGATGATTATATGCATGGAGATCCACATTACACTTATGGATACTTGCTAGAGAACAAGTATTGAACTTGACGTACTTATGAGATTTATGACATGGTCTTTTGTCATGATTAAATCTCATGATAGTCATGTTATTGAATCCTTTGTACCTGAGATTGTCATCGTCTTCCACATGGTGAAGATCGTGTTTGATATAGTCTAACACTATCTTTAATTGGATAGCAATAAGGGCTATGTTAGCATGATTGGATTCATGTAGGGAAGAATGATAAGTCAAGATGGGATTTGTCCCTCTTATGAAGAGAGATGTTTACTTGGGCCCCTCGATAAATAGTGTTGATTAAATGTTTGGCCACACTCGTACACCGGAATGAAAGGCGTCAACTATTCGATCGCCCCCAGCACTTGTACTGGTCTCGTTTGCTTCTTGGGCCGGTTGATTAGGGCGGCCGTCGTGATCCATGTCTACAAAACAAGGAGGAAAAGAAGGGGAATCAGTCCTAACATCCGTAGGCGACGACCTATCTAAGGGCAACCTAGATTCCCCTAAAACCAAATCCCTAAGTGAATCACGACGGGACAATGAGTAGTAAGTGTGGATGTGGTTGGGTAGGTCGTTCAATGACCTGAAAGGTGTTACCCTTGGGTCATCTTTCTCAAATTCTCCAAGGACCTCTTCAGTGGGAAAACCCAGGCTCTCATTTTCAAAACTGAACTTTACCAGAATTGAAGAACACTCTATCAAGGGGATTTCCCTCCAAATACCCCTAGCACATTTATATACCCTTTGATTTAACCCAAAACCAAATTTAACTCCTCTCTCAAAGCTCACCGTTCTGGGTCCCATTAAACAAATTCTTAAACCCCAAGAAAAACCTTAAAATGAAGAACAAACGAAGAAATTACCTGGTACTGGGTTAGAAGATGCGTTTTCCGATGAGTTTACCGGCGGCAAGTCAAAGAAATCCCTAATCCACGCTGCTGGGTTGTTCAGAGGCGGAGAAGCCAGAATCCTCAAATCGCCGGAAAGCGTAAGCACGGTTGCCGGAGTTCTTGCTGGTTGCCGGAAAACACTTTGCTATTTGCTCTCAAAATCTTGGGTGCAGAAAGTTTGAAATGGAGGAGGGAAGAAGCTTTTATACTTGGGGAAGATGAGGGGTTTGTACTTGGAAAATCCAAACAGCGAAATGATGGGAGCATTAATTACCCGCTGTGGTTTCCAAGGAGAATGTCCCATCATGGGACGCGTGTCAATTAATGAAGGAATCCTGGCCATCCACATCATCGATGCTGACGTCATCACAATTCAAATTTCAAAACTGACGGTCGTACGGATAACCCTAAGAAAAAGCGCGAACTCCTGGCCCGTCAAGACGACCCATGAGTTGGGGGTCACTGAACGGGATATTTCGTGATGGGCCGGGCCCAATACATATCTACGAGCTATGGGCTACCAAGCCCACAAATGGATCAAGATCAATGAAGCCCATCAAGGTTTGGAGACATGGCCCGTCGATACGCTAGATGGCGGTCGTCGCCAATGAGCGACCAAGCCCATCTAACGACGAGCCTTCCCTTCACAAGCCAGAATCCATTCCAACGTAGAACGACGGTCGTCGCCATTGAGCGATCTGACTCGCTCGTCCACTCGCTCATCGAGTCTTGATAAGGCGACGATCCTCCTGGACATACAGCTCCAGGTCGTCCCTTCACTTAGCTTCCTCAATAAGCTTGATTAATTAGCTATATTGGGGTAAAGTCAGACCTGACACTGAGACATTCTGTGCGTGCAATCATGGAAGCAGTAATAATGCCAAAAGGCGTGCAGGTTGACTTTCCTTTATAAGCCAAACTACTTATCCATGTCAGACACAACAGTGCCCTTACTTAGGCGAAGCAATCACGGCATGACACATGTACGCCTAGGGAATCAAGATGATCCGACGGTTGGCAACAACCCAATCCAACGGCTCAGATGGAAACCCTAATACCACTTCATCCACTATATATATGGGAACAGAATCATGGACTAAGGTAATGCATTTCTGCATATTTACGTGCACACACACTCTCCATATTATTTCCACTATTTTTCAGTCCAAACGCTGATTCTCACGCCGGAGGAGCTTGCCGAAAGACCCCCGACGCAGTTTCACGGTTATTTTCTTGTGTTGTGCAGATCACAAGTCAGCTCAATCATCTCGCTGGACATCAATACCTGAGTCCAAATACATTCCTGCACCATCAGTAACCTTATGAACTTAATAAGTATTATAAAATATATTACTGTCTTCGTATCAAAATAAATATCAAAAATTTGTCAAATTTGCTCATGTCCCAATTGAGTCAATTTTTAAAAATAATTTTAAGAAAGGGAAATACTCAATTGAACCAAAAAATCAAACATTGTGTGTACTTGTAAAAGTACTTGCCAAAATTACTGTTAACTGATACATAATTTTTTGTAAATAAAATTTTGTGAGATTCTTCTTTAATATTATCCATGAAATAAATTTACGTTTTTCTTAAAAAAAAAATAATAAAAATAAAAAACGCAGTCAATCAATAAAAAGAACGAATGGAATAAATTTGATCTAACAACAACGGCTATCAACTAAGGGAGGCCGGTTTGGATGAGGGTGGGCAAGTTTGTCGGGTATAACTAGTTGTACACAAATTAATCACGCCAAAATCTCCCTCTGCAAGGTGCAATTAACAAGAGAGGATTGCCAAATCTCCAACCGAAACCCGAGAAAGATCAATTAATTTTTTATTCAACTCGCCGGCAACGAGTTCGGGACCACACCGGCAGCAAGAGGGGTAGGTAACGGCGAATTGCGACAAATTGGGCACGTCGGATGAATCCTCAACCAAGGATCAACGCAATTTACGTGATACATATGACCACATTCCGGCAATAACCTAAGCAAATCCTCCGAATTATACTCCGTCAAGCAAATCGAGCATCCGGACTCCGCCGTCGATTCGCCTTTATGAACCTTCAATTCGGAGTACAGAAACTTAGGGAAGCTGACGAGAAAGGCTTCATCGAGACCGGTAGTTTCCGGAATTGAAATGGAATGGTGATTAGTGATTGTGTATGAACGTGGCGGCGCGGCGGTGGTGGATGTTAGGCGGTGGCGCTTGCAGACGTAGGAAATGTATGAGAATGTGAGTAGGAGAAAAAGTATTCCTAAGGAAAAGCTGACTCCGTATGTAAAGCTTCCGGAGGTTTCGTTTGCCGGTTCGTATGGTGCTCCGACGCCGGAGTCTATTGTATTGTTCATTTTTTGCTAATTTGGTTTCTCTAATACTGTGTGTGTGTGTGTGTGTGTAGATAGTAATGGCTGGGAGATGATTCTACTAAGGAAGGAAGATTGAGGTGGTGTAGCAGGCAGGCCAAAACAAGAGTAGTTGCTAACTAAGGTAGCTTCATATGACAAGGTAAGATAAATATTAATGCTACTTGCATACAAAAATTCATTAATCCACATGATACGAGATTATCTGTATCACTTTTATTTATCATATTTTATATCACATGTGATTTAATGTTTATTATTATTAGGGTCGGCATCATCAGTGATAAATAATTGTTGAATCACATTTAATACACAATGTGATACACTTAATATCGGCTCAAATGTTGATTAGTTGTTAATTTCCTTATGTAAGCTGTAAATTTATACTTCCTCTGACAACTACCACATGCATTTTGGTTTAGCACAAAATAAATATCACTTTAATCCGTCTATTCCAAAATAAATATGTGTCTATTTTAAATTTTCGGAGAATTGTAATCAATATACATATAAAATGGACTAAATTACTCATGTAAAATAGACTAAATTACTCGTAGAATATTCAATTATTTAGATAATTAAATGATTGTACAATGATTATCTATGATCATAAATATAAATAAGAGTATACTTGATAAATAATAGTAAAAATGTCTAAGTAAAACAACAAGTATTTTTTGAAACTTTTTAACTATTTAAGCAACAGCAAGTATTTTGGGACGAGCACAATAATTAATAATATATTAATATAAATAATAGTGCAAATAATGTCGACCAAAATCATTAATGTATTTTCTAACAACAAAAGACAATACCAAAATTAAGGTCAACGAGGTAAACATAAATGGAGAGGGCCAAGTTTGAGTTGACTTGTTATATAAGGAAGAACGTATCCAGGGATTAATATTCTCATGGTTGTCACTTGTTATATACTTTTGCTTGACAAATGTATGATTTTTAAGAGACTTTGGCTTTTAATGTTAATTCAAGATTTGACTTTGATCTAACTAGTTGGATTGAATCGTTCTCTAACATTCACTTAAAAAAATGCCTCTAAGAACTACAACAGACAAATCCTAAACTAATTGGTCAAGCAAAAGTAAAGTCTTGAAGATATTACTCCCTCAGTCCCTAAAAAATTGTCCTGTTGTACATTTTGCAATTATTAAGAAAGAGCTTCACCTTCTTGTACCTTAGTAAATTTGCATTAATATTCATGTCTAAGTTTAGAAATGGAACATATTTTTTGGGACAAGTCAAAATGACTAATGGGACAATCTTTCAGAAACTGTTTCAATGCATGCCACGTAAACGATAAAATCAGTTGAAATGTTGCAGTTGACTTAGACATCTAGAGTAGTAAAGAACTCTTTCAGTGCACAGGCCACGTGACCACGAGGCAAAACTGTGAACTATGGATATGATCTCAACTTTATATAATACTAGACCTAATATTTCAAAGAATGTCTATTTTTAAAAGGAAAATTGCAGATAAGGGTCCAAAATTTGAGGGTATTTGCTTTTAATGGTTTAATATTTCACTTTCAACTATTAAGGTTCCAAAGTCATTATTAACAGTTGACAGTTAAAGGCTTTCGAACGAAAAAGGTAGATATTTTGATAAAATCGTCACGTGTCGTCCACGTGTGACTTAACGCATGATATTTTAGTTATTTCACACTCATTAATATAGTTTTTTTTTTTTTTAACCCTTCAAAATTTAGATTGAACAAAAAACCCATTTCTCAATTATCTAATTCACCTCAACACCAATAACCATCGCCATAAGATTCAGATTTAGACCACCACCCTTAACGTAGCATCACCAAAATCCAAGCAAAAATCAAAATCATTCTGTTGGGTATGCTGGTTCATATACTCCTAAAAACTATGTTAGTTTTGATTGATACCATCACCTTGGTTATCTTATGGACTTTAGGACCCTATGTAAGAAGTATTTTTACTTCAATTTTTAGATTGTCCATTTCATAGAATAGATTATGTAATAGGATCTGCACCTGTAGTTTTGAGAAGCTCTGTTGGGTCCAAAAAATTTGAGCGCAACTTACAGCTGTGGAGCTCCCCTTTCACGAGCGCCCCCCAGCTCCTCCTAGCGCCCTTAAGAGCTCTTATGAGCGCCTACTAGTTCTTTTGAGCGCCCCCAGCTCTTTGTTGAGCGCCCCTAGCTCTTTGTTGAGCGCTCCTAGCTCATTCTTGAGCGCCAACTTGAGAACCCTTCTAAGTGTTCTCATTAGAGCTCAAGATTCAAGCACTCTCAACAGTTCAACTCTCAGACTTGAAAGATTTCTGAAGATATGAAAATCAACAGCCTTGGAATCTTAAGGATCCTCTTATATGAAAACACCTGTCACAAGACAACTCTTATCCTTATCCAAATGCTTGTGTCTAACGGCTATATTGGACACGTGCTCCAATCAACACTCAACAGCACATTGTCCTTAGAGCTTATCCACAAAGATCTCCAACGGCTAGTTTTTTAAGCTCCCTATAAATACCCCATAACTTTAACCATTTGAAGTTGCTTGAGATTTTGATTGTTATAGCTCCATTGAAGATTTGAAGATTGATTTCAAAATTCCCAGAAATTCAAGAACACCTTCATACATCCAAGCCCAGATTTCTTACAAAACCTTGTAACACCCAAGAATCATCAAGCTCTAGATCATACAGATTCACAAAGAGCTTTTGATTTCTTGATACATAAACACACCTCTAGAAGCTTGATTACATAGATCATCTTCAAGAGAAACACCGGTTATATTCTAGGATTTGTTCTTCATCTAAAGTAGTTGTTTAGATTCATAAGCAAGATACCTTGTAATCTTTCCAGCAAGAATCTAATACAAACTAGTGTTTAGAAATTCAAGACTAACCATCTTGATAGAGGACGTAGATCTTTAACGATTGAACCTCTCCAAATTACTTGTTCTTACTTTCTGCACTTTACTTTGATGTTCATAATTGTTCTTACTATATTTACTTGTTTGATCTTAATAGGTTCAATATATTTGGTTGCATTGTGTTTGTGTTGAAATTGCCTTAGCTCCTCATTTTAAGCCTAACTCTTTTAAGCCAAACTAGCGCTCCCTTTGTGTGTGTGCGCCCCTCTTGGTTTTTAGAGTGCCCCTACCTTATTTCGTGCATTTTACTCTCTCTTGAGGCGCTTCTCATAACAAGTTAAGAGTTAGTAAGCATTTGTCTTTACTTTGCAAAAGGGTTTTAAAAAATTTCAAAACAGCTATTCACCCCCCTCTAGCTATTTTTCACACCCTTATTGCCCCTTTGGGACCAACACATTCATACCTAATCAAGATTGTGCAAAATTGAATCTTGGTTTCAAAAATAAAATTCAAAATCAAAGTTAGCGCATGAATAAATGTAAATTCTTCATACCCAGATCTTGGTTTCAAAGTCTAAGAAAAATCAAAATCGAAAATGAAAATGAAAGTCATAGCAAATCTGAGTTTTAATTGTAGGTGAAAGACTAATTACAATCATGGGTATTTTGAAATTCCTCATAAGTGACTAGTCTGAGCTACGCTTGCGAAATGCTTTCGCTTGAGCTACGAACCCACGAACGTGCCTGCAACTACCACACTTTTCTCATCAAGCCGAGCCGAGCCAATACTATAAAGTCGGGCATCTAGCTATGATTCCACTATCATCTTCCAAGGCTCTCAGTCATGGCCTAGAGATAGTAATTTCCCTGATATCTATATGGTACGTTATTGTCTATATTTTAGAATACAAAAGACTAAAATATATAGTTAGATTAAAGCACAGAGTTACAGTCTCATATGAATTGTATCTCATCATGTTATCCAACAACTAGTCTTATCTCATATTTGAACGTATCATTATGGGGCTAAATGACTTAGAGTCTAACATTTCCTACTCGGTCAAAAATGGGAATATCTCTCTTACCATATCACATTCTCGAAGTCCGTCAAATACACATATGTTCATACAGGAAGTGAGGCGTGCGACTAATGAGAAAAAAATAAAAGGGTAGGAGTGTTATATCAAATATCATCTACTAACATATCACGTACTCGTTAGTACAAAAACTCGTTTATGCCCCAGATATTATGATTACATCAATTCAAACACCCTAAACCCCTCATAAGCAGTGGTTAAACCTCAATCAGTTTACGTGCTCAATATCAACCTTTTGAACCGTGTGTTAAATATGATCGTCCGGACATTGAGTCACTAAACATAGATGCAAATCATAATTATCTTCCTTAGATTCTCTTGTCAATTATTTTTAGATAAATAGCTTTCCCAGCAATGCTCCGAGGAGGTCGACTATTAGTGCAAAGCCCTTTGGGCGACATGCCAAAGTAGCGTCATTAATCTTTAAATCATTGACATAGTTCTAAGTCACATAAGGCAAAAGTGTGATCACATACTGATCACTAGAACTCACACAGTGATGAAGCATGGATGATTCAATCACTTTCAAGTCGCTTTATAGTCATATACAGTATGATATGTATGTTACGGTGGAACTCCCACTCGAATGGGCATGTCATACTCGAACACCGTACGAATCTTAGTCTAGTTGTCTGTATGGCATCTAACTAGAGTTCTCAAAAGCAACCACTCTTCTAGTGTCTCTTAAGGGTCACCTTCGAACTTTATAAAATGACATTCGTGTTGGTGTAGTGCCCTAGGCGTTTAGTTATGTTTGACTTATAATCTAAACCACTATGTAATCATCTTTATCATTTATTATAGAGAAAGTTTATTTGGTTCATTATATGTTTACATGTTTTTTATATTGAACTGCGTCCCTAGTTATTGTGAATAACTAGTATAAGTTGGTGATGGATAATCGTGGAGATGATTATATGCATGGAGATGCACATTACACTTATGGTTACTTACTAGAGAACAAGTACTGGACTTGACCTACTTATGAGATTTATGACATGGTCTGTTGTCATGATTAAATCTCATGATAGTCGTGTTATTGAATCATTTGAACCTGAGATTATCATCGTCTTCCACATGATGAACGTCGTGTTTGATATAGTCTAACACTATCTTTAATCGGATAGCAATAAGGGCTATGTTGGCACGATTGGACTCTTGTAGGGAAGAATGATAAGTCAAGATGGGATTTGTCCCTCTCATTAAGAGAGATGTTTGCTTGGGCCCCTCGATGAATGATGTTGATGAAATGTGTGGCCACATTCAAGTGATTTGATAGAGATCAAATGCATTTGGATTATCAACATATTCGGAATCGAGAAAGCATTGAACATGTGAGTTGACATGGACCATGACTCATGTTCAATTGGACATCGTGGACAAAAAGATTGTGACATTTGATCTATCGAGGAATCAAGCTTTGATGTTATATTAATTGGGTGGATATAATGGTTTGCTAGAAACCACTTATGTCTTGTGAGGTCATATTCTGACTCACTACCAACATAATATAATTCCTATTGGGTCACACACAAAGAACGAATTGATCATTTACTGAAAATTGGGAATTTAGGGGAAAGGCACGAGTCGTGCCCTTGGGCACGAGTCGTGACACGTGCAATGATACGACTACATTTTGAGGCAACCAAGGAAACTCGTTGACGTTTGACTTTTGGGATCAAGCACGAGTCGTGCCCTTGATCTGCACGAGTGAAAATTTCTTCACGAGTCGTGATACAAGTGGAATTTGGCTTGGGGCACTCGTGGCTACCTGGAACGACTCGTGGAATGAGTCGTTCCTAGGAGCACGAGTCATGCCCTGAGCGAATTTCAGCAAGTACGCAGATTCCTTTGGTGATTTGGTTTTTGTTAGACAAGTACTCCTACCATAATATGATTAGGGGTTTATATGTGATATAAATATAAACCTTGTGCAGCCATAAACCACTCTCTAGATCATTGTTCTAAGTTTATGAAACTCTATAATTTGATTATTGATTAAGAATCAAAAGGCTCCCAAATTATTCCATAGTTTTGGCTTTGATTATTGAATATTGATTCAATAATCAAGAGGATCATCTAGCAATCCTACAAGAAGCGTTCTTGGTTCATTCGCGTGAGGATCACCATTAGAGGGAGATTGCTTTATCTCCTAAGGCTTGAAGATCTCCGTTGATTGATTCATCACCAAGGTTGAACAAGGAAGATAGAAGATTCGACGTCAAAATTCTAAGGCTTGAATTTTGAGATCTGTTTTGATAAACTCCATCGCATTCAAGGTATGTAATTCTATTTCATGTTTCTAATCTCTTCATCCTAGACGGATCTAAGGGCTAGGGTTTTGTTGTTATTCTAAGTTCTTCCGATGCGTTTGTAGCCCCAAAACCCAACAGTGGTATCAGAGCCCTGTCTTGCCATGATTAGGATTGATATTAGCATGTTAGATTTAATTTGATTATTTGCTATCCATGCTATATGAAATAGATCTAAATTTTATGTGTTTTGTTTCTATGAAAAACAAGTATATATGATATGCCATAGTCATGATTTATGATGGATTAATATGATTAGTTTATCACATAGGTTATAGATCTGTTTTAATATGATTAAAGTAGATTGGTAATTTCTCAAAATTGAAACCAAATTGTTTGTTTGATATTTTGTGAAGCCCTATGTTCATGATTATGTACACGTGAGATTTATGTTACAACCATGCGATGTTTGTCATTATGTGCAAAACTTTCTAAATATTTAAGTCTTATGTCATTCCTTGATTAGAACACTTGTGATATTTTAGAATATTTTGATGTAGTTTAGACTCAGTTGGGTGCATCATTATATCTTAATTTGTGATCAAGATGAGATAATGGTTGATGTAGTTTTGACTCAGTTAGGTGCATCGTTCCATGTCTCATATGTTTGAAAAAGGTTTGACTTAATTGGTGCTTTCAAATGAGATTTGACCCAAAGCATAGATGAGATTTAAAACATATTTTTTGACATATGATGTCTAAGGAAATCTCATAAAAGATCTAAGAGTCATATAGTGATATGATTGATGTTTCTACCTAAATAGCTTGATTTAGGGCATTGACTCAGTTAAACCAAAATCAAGTGAAATATGGATCTTAGCCTACTATGATTATATGATACATGTTTGTATTTGAAGGTTTATAATTTAGTGGTAGTATTTATGAAATACATTATTTGCTCTTAGATGATAAATGTGTTGATACTTATGTGTTTCATTGTTTGTATATTTTATTGTAGTAATGAAAAATCACAATAATCAGCCCATGTCACTGCGACCCGTCCTTGAGAAGGACAAGCTCGAAGAGAACGCTACAAACTATTCTGATTGGATCAGAAGCCTAAGAATTGTTCTAAGGCAAGAGAAGAAAATGTATGTTCTCGACGAACCCATTCCATCTCCACATGCTGCCAATGCTTCAAGGGAAGATAAGGATGCTCACAAGAAACATGTTGATGATTCTAATGATGTGACATGTCTTATGCTTACCACCATGTCTAAGGCCCTTCAGAAGGACCTTGAGCACATGAAAGCTGCTTTTGATCTTACGGAGCGCTTAAAGGAAATATTCCAAGTGCAAGCAAGACAAGATAGGTATGATGTTGTTAAAGCCATAAATGCATGCAAGATGCAAGAGGGGCAGTCGGTTGGTGCTCATGTCCTTAAGATGAAGGGTCACATTGAGCGTCTCGAAAGACTTGAAAATTCGATGAGTTTGGAACTCGCCACGGATACGATACTGAATTCATTGCCTGAAAGTTATGGTCATTTTATAATGCACTATCACATGAGTGGCATGGATAAGAATCTCTCGGAATTGCATGCGATTCTTAAGACCGCATAGAAGAGTATCAAGAAGCCCGGAACGACAAACGTGTTAATGGTTAACAAAGGAAAAGGGTTCAAGAAAGATGGCAAAGGTAAAGCAAGTGTTGCTAAACCTAAGGCAAAAGTTGCCGTTGCCGGAGAGGCTCCCAAAGTGTCTCAAAATGATGCGGTTTGCTACCACTGCCAAGAGGTTGGTCATTGGAAGCGCAACTGCAAGGCTTACAAGGAAGGCCTAAAGGCGAAGAAGGACAATATGATTGCTACTGATTCAGGTATCTATATGATAGATATTTTCCTTTCTATTTCTAGTTCATGGGTATTAGATACCGGATGTGGATCTCACATTTGTTTAAATGTGCAGGGACTAAGGAATAGGAAGCTACTCAAACAAGGTGAAGTTGACCTACGTGTGGGGAATAGAGCAAGAGTTGTTGCATTAGCCGTAGAGACATATGATGTAACTTTACCTAGTGGCTTAGTACTGGTTTTGAACAATTGTTACTATGTTCCGGTTTGAGTAGAAATATTATTTCCGTTTCTTGTTTGGATAATGAAGGGTATAATTTTCTTATTGCGAATAAGAAGTTTTATATTTATTTGAATGATATGTTTTATGGTATTGCAAATTCATTTAATGGCCTTTATGTTCTTGATGTTGATGAGAAACAAAATAGTGTTGAAAATGTTTATCATGTGGACAAGAAGACTAAACCGAATGACGTGAACAACACGTTCATGTGACATTGCCGGCTTGGTCATATAAACGAGAAACGCATCTCTAAACTCCATAAGGATGGAATGTTAGACTCACATGATTATGAATCATATGAGATATGTGAATCTTGTTTATTGGGCAAAATGACCAAACCACCCTACACTAAGAGTAGTGAAAGGGCTAGTGACTTATTGGACCTAATACATACTGATGTATGTGGACCAATGAGCAGCATTGCTAGGGGAGGATTTCGGTATTTCATTACGTTCACCGATGACTTATCTAGATATGGCTATGTCTATCTAATTAAGTCAAAAAGTGAATCATTTGAGATGTTTAGAACATTTCAAAATGAAGTACAAAATCAACTTAGCAAAACTATTAAAGCACTTCGATCCGATCGTGGTGGAAAATATTTGAGCCAAGAGTTTGACAATCATCTCAAAAACTGTGGAATTGTTTCAGAGTTGACTCCACCCGAAACACCACAATGGAATGGCGTTTCCGAGAGGAGGAATAGAACCCTATTAGATATGGTTCGTTCGATGATGAGTCAAGTAGACCTTCCTTTATCCTTTTGGGGACATGCATTAGAGACTGTTGCGTTCACACTGAAGAGAGTCCCTACTAAATTGGCTCCTAAGACCCCACATGAAATGTGGCATGGAAGAAAACCTAGTTTGTCTTTCATGAAGATTTAGGGTTGCGAAGCTTATGTGAAGAGACTTGTCTCTGATTAGTTAGCACCTAAATCTGACAAGGTTATTTTCGTTGGTTACCCTAAGGAAACCAAATGGTATTACTTTTACAACCGCAATGAGAACAAAGTATTTGTTGCTCAATATGGTACCTTTCTTGAGAAACAGTTTCTCAATAAAGGAACTAGTGGGAGTAAAGTTGATCTTGAAGAAATTCAAGAACCCGAAAATAACATGGAACCGATAGTAGAGACTGAACCAAATCCACAAGGAGTTGTGGAACCGGTTCAAGATCCACAAGTCCATCGTAGATCGGATAGGTTACGATCCGCACCCGAGATATATGGATTTCTCGTGTCGGAAAGTAATGAAGTGAAAGTCATTGAGAATGACGAACCTACTTCCTATCAAGAGGCGATGTCCACTCCCGATTCGGATAAATGGTTAGAAGCCATGGAATCTGAATTGCAATCCATGTCGGATAATCAAGTTTGGAACTTAATTGAGCCACCCGAAGGTGTAAAAACCATAGGGTGCAAGTGGGTCTTCAAGAAGAAGACTGACATGGATGGGAAGGTGCATACTTACAAGGCTAGGCTTGTAGCAAATGGATATAGGCAGATTCATGGTGTTGACTATGATGAAACATTTTCGCCTGTTGCAATGCTTAAGTCTGTTAGAATTTTGATTGTCATAGCTGCATATTATGACTATGAGATATGGCAAATGGATGTCAAAATCGCTTTCCTTAATGGAAAACTACTTGAGGATGTGTATATGACACAAGCTGAAGGTTTTGTCGATCCAAGAAATTCTAACAAAGTGTGCAAGTTGCAAAGATCCATTTATGGATTAAAGCAAGCTTCTAGGAGTTGGAATCTTCGTTTTGACGAGATAATCAAAGAGTTTGGTTTTGTCAAGAACGAAGATGAACCTTGTGTATACATGAAATTTAGTGGGAGCGTAGTACTATTTTTCTTATTGTATGTCGACGATATCTTACACATTTGAAACGGCATTCCTGCGCTTCAGACTGTCAAATCTTGGTTAGGGAAATGTTTCTCAATGAAAGATATGGGCGAAGCCGCTTACATCCTTGGCATCAAGATCTATAGAGATAGATCTAAGAGGATGATTGGTTTGAGTCAAAGTACCTACATTGACAAGGTTCTTAGAAGATTCAAAATGGAAAATTCTAAGAGAGGCAACTTGCCAATGGGTCATGGTGTTACTCTTAGCAAGACACAGTGTCCTAAGACAACTGATGAGCGAAAGAGGATGAATGAAGTTCCATACGCTTCGGCTATTGGATCTATCATGTACGCTATGATTTGTACTAGACCCGATGTCTCGTATGCTTTGAGCATGACAAGTCGATACCAATCTGATCCTGGTGAGAACCATTGGATGGCAGTCAAGATGATTCTTAAGTACTTAAGAAGGACTAAGGATGCGTTCTTGGTGTTTGGAGGGATGGAAGAAGATCTTGTTGTAAGAGGTTACACAGATGCTAGCTTCCAAACCGACAAAGATGATTTCCGATCGCAGTCGGGATTTATGTTTATGCTTAACGGAGGTGCAATTTGTTGGAAGAGTTCCAAGCAGAGTACCATAGCCGATTCTACAACCGAGGCCGAATATATAGCGGCATCCGATGCAGCTAAGGAGGCAGTTTGGAACAAGATGTTCATTAGTGACTTGGAAGTCATTCCAAGTATCACTAATCCGGTGGAACTTTATTGTGACAATAATGGTGCCATTGCGCAAGAAAAGGAACAAGGGTCACATCAGCGATCCAAACATATACTTAGACGTTTCCACCTCATTCGAGAGTTTATAGAACGAGGAGACGTTAAGATATGCAAAGTATCAACCGATGATAACATTGAGGATCCGCTTACAAAGCCCCTCGCACAAGCAAAGCATGATGGTCATGTGAGACCGGTCTATGGGTATTCGATACATAGATGGATCCTAGTGCAAGTGGGTAATTGTTGGTGTAGTGCCCTAGGCGTTTAGTTATGTTTGACTTATAATCTAAATCACTATGTAATCGTCTTTATCATTTATTATAGAGAAAGTTTATTTGGTTCATTATATTTTACATGTTTATTATATTAAACTGCGTCCCTAGTTATTGTGAATAACTAGTATAAGTTGGTGATGGATAATCATGGAGATGATTATATGCATGGAGATGCACATTACACTTATGGGTACTTACTATAGAACAAGTACTGGACTTGACCTACTTATGAGATTTATGACATGGTCTGTTGTCATGATTAAATCTCATGATAGTCGTGTTATTGAATCCGATGAACCTGAGATTATCATCGTCTTCCACATAATGAACGTCGTGTTTGATATAGTCTAGCACTATCTTTAATCGGATAGCAATAAGGGTTATGTTGGCACGATTGGACTCTTGTAGGGAAGAATGATAAGTCAAGATGGGATTTGTCCCTCTCGTTGAGAGAGATGTTTGCTTGGGCCCCTCGATGAATGATGTTGATGAAATGTGTGACCACATTCAAGTGATTTGATAGAGATCAAATGCATTTGGATTATCAACATATTCGAAATCGAGAAAGCATTGAACATGTGAGTTGACATGGACCATGACTTATGTTCAATTGGACATCGTGGACAAAGGGATTGTGACATTTGATCTATCGAGGAATCAAGCTTTGATGTTATATTAATTGGGTGGATATAATGGTTTGCTAGAAACCACTTATGTCTTGTGAGGTCATATTTTGACTCACTACCAACATAATATAATTCATATTAGGTCACACACAAAGAACGAATTGATCATTTGCTGAAAATTGGGAATTTTAGGGAAAGGCACGAGTCGTGCCCTTGGGCACGAGTCGTGACAGGTGCAGTGATACGATTGCGTTTTGAGGCAACCAAGGAAACTCGTTGACGTTTGACTTTTGGGATCAAGCACGATTCGTGCCCTTGGGCAGGAGTCGTGCCCTTGATCTGCACGAGTGCAAATTTCTTCACGAGTCGTGATACGAGTGGAATTTGGCTTGGGGCACTCGTGGCTGCCTGGAACGACTCGTGGCACGAGTCGTGCCCTGAGCGAATTTCAGCAAGTACGCGGATTCCTTTGGCGATTTGGTTTTGGTTAGACAAGGACTCCTACCCTATTATGATTAGGGGTTTATATGTGATATAAATATAAACCTTGTGCAGCCATAAACCATTGTTCTAAGTTTATGAAACTCTAGAATTCGATTACTGATTAAGAATCAAAAGGCTCCCAAATTATTCCATAGTTTTGGCTTTGATTATTGAATATTGATTCAATAATCAAGAGGATCATCTAGCAATCCTACATGAAGCGTTCTTGGGAACCACAAAACTTCGAATCGACCCACATATAAAGTAGGTCTCATCTTAACCGCATATTAAGGCGGTATATGATAATGTCATTTGCACAACCTCTTAATAGCAAGTGTCAAATACATTATTATCTCATTTTGCTCGCTCGCATAGCGACAAGGAGAATTACCCGTGTGAGAGGGCCCATTCAAATCCGTTAAACATCTTTTTAATTAAAATGTATATCACATAATAATCACATTCCATATACATAATAAGAAATGAAATAACATGTATTAAATTCAAACGATAATGAAAATAATAATGTCACAAATGTGTTTAAAATAGTAACTCGAATCCTACCCGCCTTTGGACCCTACACAAATATCAAAAAGTCTCTCTGAATAGAGTCTTAACCATAGGGTATGTCAACACATTATTTGTAGGATTATATTTTAGAACTACATTCACTCTTACAAAAAATAAACTAGTGAAACGACATCTAATCTAAATACGATTGGTTACTATGCTTGAGATCCCTTTTGAATCTCTAAGTATTCAAACACACAAATAATGACTATTCGACCATTCACATTTTGTTTACCATCTATATGTTACAAGAATCTTTATAGACCATATACTTCCCTGATTATTAGGGAAATGCATTCAAATACTTCCTCCTTAACCAAGAAATAACTACTACACATGAGGAATGTATCTTCTAAGTAGATTTGCGCTATCTACACATCATTCTTAATATATATCAGTGTAACTTCTTACGTTAAGATCCCCACCTTTGGAAAACAATTCATAGACTTTTAGTACCACATAGGTAGCCAACAACTTTATAACCACCTACCCATAGCAGGACAAATGTCATACTGGAAACGATCTATTATCCATATAGCAAAACAAAAGTTAGGTCGAGTGAACACAAATAGCAAACATTATACGACTAACCACATTTGCATATATAGTTCTAGTCATCATTAGTTTATCATATTTATTCTTTATTATGACATTTAAATGAATAGATACATGTAGTCCATTGAAATGATTATGGGTTCTTAAAAATATCATTCTAAAACATTTAAATACCTTTGAAAGGCAAGTATTCAAATACAAACTAAGAAGTCTCTATAAACAATTTTAATGATCTTAACTTCTTGCACGCTATGTGCGTCACCCAAGATTTGCATCTCAATAGAAGCATATAACTACTCTTTAGTAGCGTCAATCATCCCCATACCTCTCCTAGATAGTAAGTAGTGATATTGCCAACAAATGACAAAATACTCAAATTTATGTTATTGGACTATTTAACACACATATAGTGATTTTCCTTAACCATCACAAAGTTGATTAAAGTTATCGTTTGGCCATAACGAACTTATCACTATCTATATTGAAGATCATAAATGGACATATGAAGCAACACACTTTGTGCTTTTGTCCCCCTTGACGTCTATCCCTTTGATTGAGTCATTATGTTCTCGTTATCTAGTCCTCTACTAAGGAATCTTATGTAAACATTCATCTTACAATAAATTATATATCTTAATCACCAGGCTTGCTAAGGCAAAGAGGTGAACAGAGAGAAATCTCACCACTAAGGAGAATGTCTTTTAAATTCTTATTTGTATAGTTCATTATTATGCATAATGAGACATTCATTCATTCATCCTTGTGTCCTAAACGAAGACACAGTTACTCTTTGGTGGCATACTCCCACTGAAATAAGCATTTACCACTACAAATATCATTTTAACTCTCGCAGGTAATTACAACTTATGAAGTAGAGACATTTCCCCACCTTCACCTAGAGAAGGCAAAATTTCATGCAATCCTATATTAGTCATTAATTACAACAAGTTATTCACCTTACATAATAACCCTTGTGAAAGCACACATGCCTTTTATAGGGCAATATCTCTAAACTTGATTGGAATTATTGTGTTTATAACTTATTTAATTAAGATGTATAAATACTCCAATTGAGTTTCTGACCTTCCGTAACTTATAAGAGTTACTGACTCGTAAGAAATTAAGTTAATGGCGAAGTTGCAATCAATTTCCCAAATAAAATTGAGAAAATATTACATTAGCATCTATCTAACCATTTGAAGTATCATATAAGTACTTATCTCTACAACACTATTTTGTTGCAAAGAAAAAGTAATCATCAACTACACGTGTATCTCATATTTTCTCACACAATTCTGCAATTTATCAAATAAATGTTCACAAAAATGATATGTTGTAAGATCACTTAGATTGTTATTCTTTTGATTCCCAATCATTGCTAAAAAAATGCTTAAAATTAGTATCATATCACCAATGAAATGTCCAAAAGTTACCACTAAGACTAAATGACATTATAACTCAAGCACATTAATTAAATAGATTGTCGATTATATTTTGTTCCAAACATGTATAATACATTACATAAAATCAATGTGTGTACACTGCGCAATAGAAGTCAACACAACTGAACTCCTTTGATTGCTATGATTATGTTGTTTTTCATTGCAAATACTATTATAGTCCTCAAGAATACAAAAAAAATATCTACAAATCCTACTTAAACATCACAATTTGTTCAACTAAGATAAAGTTTATTATCCAATGTAGGAGAGATTCAACATCAATACACGAAAACAAACATAATTGGAGAGTTTTAGGATTTTATGATACTTTCTTTAACTTAAGACAAATACGAGTGAATTGACTCGTGATATGATAAGTGTAAAAATTGTTGATTAGCTACATTAATTTATTCTTGTGGTACTTAATGATCTTTTATCTTTTATTATTGTCTCTTGCATTCCAGTCCAAATGACTTATTCAAACCTCTAACGGAGATAACATAAAAGTATAAGGTATGAACTCATTGCACAACATTGTCCATCACGCTCAATCTCAGTTATGAGAAAACATCTATTAAAAGTTCAAATGGAGTCGGTATGAGTCAAAACGAAAACTATCTCAAGTTACTCCACAAGTCTAGTAATCAACGAATGACCGTTTTGCATTTATTGCTTATTAGATAAGACATCCCATACTGATGTAATTCATGAGTCATTCACAATATATAATGAAATTGTTTATCAATTAATTATTTATTATCATTCGTTAAGCATTTGAACTTATTCATGTATGGTACCAAATCATATATAAGATGTGTTGCATAACAAACTAACTTGATCATTATTACACATTTATTAATTTATTAGGCAAATCTTAAACTCTCAAATAAATTAGATTGATTTACATGTTGCTCAATAAACAATACAATTAAGTATGCACATCAATCTTTGTTAACATATACCAAACAGGTCTATACATGATGATTTTATTGGGTAAGGTACTATTACCCAATTATAATTATAAATTAAATCATCACAATTTTCAGATTGTCAATTATTTCTAGCTCCTTTAACAAGAAAATAATTCTTAGGCTACCCATATTTATAAGTATTGTTTTACTATTTACAAGTTGCACAAGGTGACATTAAGCATAAATAATAATTCACTTTTTTTTTTCTAAAAACTCAATCCAAAAAATATAATCTCATTCTAACATGATGAGAAGGAAAATATGCGAGTCTCGTAATCACGACCCGCGCATAAAAAACGTTAAAATATATTTTGATTGATTTTTGAACAAAAAAAAACAAGATAAAACAAATTTATCAAGTAAGTTCAATTTTAAATAATTTCAGCACGTCCGGAAATATTTCATTAGGTCTCCCGTATTCTCGATATTATTTTCATACAAAATAATGCTTTAAAGAACACCTCAAAAATGATTTACAAAAAATCAAAACCCCCAAAAATTTTGAAAATATTCACAGCAGTGTAAATTCCTATAATTGAGCATCAGAAAAAATTTGGTAATTTTTCGATATATGTTTTTCAGTTTGAAAATAAAATACGCTTTAAAACACACTGAAAAATAAAGATAATATATTTATGATCATCAAAAAATCATAAAAAAAATTGTATTAAAATAGTATCAAAAAGATTTATTTAAAAATTCAAAAATTTTGCAGCTATATTTTATTTTTAATGAATTTATTATGCACAAAAAATATTAAATAATTGTAGAAAATATATTTATGCTCAAAATTAAATTTATCTGAGGCCACCATTGAACTCAAAATGGCCAAAATAAAGTTCACTCGCCGGAGGTGTCAACCAACGAAGGCCAGAAGTTGGCAGTCAATACCAGTAAAGATCTGGTCAAACCGATCAAAACTGCTTCATACCCAAACACACCAGATCTGAATTTTCAACAAACGTGTTTTGCAAGCCATGTGTTTGAGGTGCAATATCTCACTCGTTTTGAGTCCAAAACAAGAAAATAAATAGGCTATAGATAGATCCCACAGAATAGAACAAATTTTATTTTGACATATTTCATCAAATCTAATTCTATGAATGTCAAAAATGACCTAAAACTTTCGAAAAAAAATCACAATTTTCAAAATTTCAATTTGCAATAATTTAAGATCTACTCAACCAAATTCAACGATTTTCGAATATGTTGTGCTAAATATCAATAGCTACGCAGACATTTGTAAATCGTATAAAACAAATCAAATATTGATTTTCAAATCATCAAACCCTCTTGTTCCAATTTTTGAACACATCCCAAAAAAGAAAAACATGCTATTCAACTCATTCAATGGTGAGCACAAACATATTGAATCTGATACAAATGAAAGATTAATTACAATCGTGGGTATATCGAAATACCTCTTTAGGGATTAGTCTGAACTACGCTTGCAAAATACTTTCGCTTTTGATACGATCATGCCCGCAAACCACATTTTTCTTGTCGAGTCGGTGCCACAAAGTCGGACATCTAGCTATGATTCCGGTCTCATCTTCTAAGGCTGTCGGTGGTAGCGTAGAGATAGTAATTTGGCTGATATCTATACGATACGTTTGATGTCTATATTTTAGTTTAAAAAGGTATAAAATATATAGTTAGATTAAATAATAGAGTTACGGTCACGTATGAATTGTATCTCATTATTTTATCCAACAACTATTCTTATTTCATATTTGAAAGTATCATTATTATTATTATAGGACTAAAAAGAAAATTTCAAATTCATATCGGGATTTCCAAATCATGAACAAGTCGAAATTCTTCGTACCAGATATGGTTTTCATACTCTAAACTTAAAATCGAAAATCAAAGTTCAATCTAAATTTGGGTTTCAAAAGTAAGAGATTCAAACCCAGATCTATGATTTCAAAGCATGAAAAAATTGAAATTCTTCATACCCGGGGATAGCCCAAGTACATCATAATTGAAAATCATAGCCTGACCCAAATCGAATTGCAAAGCCAGAAAAACATGGGTATTGATTACAAATTGCACACGAATTAGATTGTTGATTTTAATGAAGAATAGGAGAGGCCGGTGGGAGGTGGGGATATGAAAGGAGATGGGTAAATTGTGTAAAATTTATTTTAAATTATAGTCCTTTTCAATTTTTAATTGTCATTATACCCCTTATATACTGACGTTTATTTTCAAAATGTCCTCTATTAAGTGACACGTGTACGGCACATGATAATTTAACAAAAAAATCTATTTTTTTCGTATAAAAGCATTTAGCTGTCAACTTTTAATGACTTTGGACTCTTAATAGTCAAAAGTGAAACATTGAAGCATTAAGTGCAAACACCCCTCAAATAATTTAGGATCTTTATTTGTAATTTGTCCATTTTTTAAATAATAGAAAGTATTTTTTTTTTCATACTTCATCAAATGGTTTCTACTTCACATATTAACTCATTGACCTATGATCCAAAAATAAATGTTTACTTTTTCATAAAAAAAATATCTTAAAATATCTATTTTCTAAATAAATTTGTTCCTAAACAATTTTTTTAATCAATTTTTGTTTCATATAGGGTACGTCGAAAAATGAGTTTTCCCAAAGAGTTAGAAAAAATGTGTTCTTGAATCGGGCTGAACTGGAATTGTGACATTTTTGTAAACTACTAACACTTCTTTTAAAAAGCGTGATGGCATTTTTGTAAATAACTTGAACTTTGCACGTAGCGTCAGTGTTCGTTACAAGCAGTGTCAGCACATGTACCTATCACTCAAAAACACTACCATTGACATTAAACTAGTATAGTTGTGTTAGTAACAAGGAGTGCAAGTGCATGTGTATCTGACACTCAAAAACACTAACATTGACATTAACACTCAAAAACAATAACAATGACATTAAAATATTATAACCGGCATTAGTTACAAGGAGTGCCGGTGTATTTGTTTTACTAGTAATATTGATTGTGTTATCGAACGCGTGCGCTAAAACTGGCGTAAATTTTAAACTCGGGATGAACCATGAAATGCACAACATATCAAATTGAAGGGAATTCCAAAACCTTTAAAAGTCACAGCATTCGGCCCATGATATAGGGTTTATAAACCCCAAAAGACGTCTTTAGGCCCTCAATTTGAAGTTTTTGTAAATTTTGTTATTTATTGTGTTAGCACATGTGTTCAAAAGTACCAATAAATATATGAAAAAATGTTAGTGTTAATGTTAATAGTATCAGCACGAGAGTTAACGATTGTCAACTTCAGTTGATAACCTACAGTATACACGAAAATGTCATATCGCACATTTTTAAAAAAGTGTCGATAAAATAAAAAAGTGTCCGTTACTTACAAAGTTAACGATACAGTTCAGCTTTGGTTCATCATGGTTCAAAACACACGTTTAAAACGCATTTTTTTCAATATTTTGTGATTTTAGTATTAGCATATACGCATAAAGCTTTGCCATTAAATTTTTATGGCTTTAAGGTAATCCTCGAATAAAAAATCAGACATTCACTTTTAGGTAAAGTAATAAATTAGTTAAACCATTAAGAATGAGTATATTCAACAAGAGGAATTAGTACCCAAGATGAGGACTCACACCAAGAATAAAATGATAATATAATATATAAGAATTGCAAGGCTTCTTAGAGCTGTTCCCGAATTGGTAAAATACCTTGCATACAATTTTAGATATTTTATCCAAAACAAAACAAAAATAAGATTAGTCCAAAACGAAAAACTAACCACCTATTAAACACACCTATAATAAAATAGAAGACAACACTCTGGGATTATTGTCTCATAACTAACATAGATATCCAGAAAACATGGACCCACATCATTACTACTGCTGAGCACACTGCACTCTCTGGCCCCCACCACCATGCATGTCATCATCTTCATCGTAAGCTTCTTGTGCCGCCTGCTGTTTTCTGCGCATCTCATCTTCAATGTTGACATCATGAAGGGTTGTCTCCTCGCACTCATCAAGCTCCATATCTGTCATCTGTAATGAAGGCTTAGAAGGCAGCACACCCTCTAGGGCCTTGCACTGTTCGGGAGTCAAGGAATCTGGGAAGTCAACAGAGAAGTGGATGTATAATTTGCCCCTCATGAATGGCCTTTGGTACATTGGCATCCCTTCGTCATTTATTGCCTTGAATTGATCTGGATGGACATCAACCAATGAAGAAGTTAGGAGTGTGGCAAAAGCAAGGACAAGGTAATTTATAAGGCCATCAACTTGTCATGCAGACAAAAGCCTCCAAAAAATATGATCAAAGGCTCATTTCCCACCAAATGGAGCTCCAATCTCCGGTATCACTATTGTTTACCACATTAAATGCCAATATAGATCCAACACAGTTCTGTATCTTTGATGATCATCACGATGCCCTAATAACTCATAACTGTTGGATCACCAATGGCAAACAATATGGTACACAAAAGTGATACCAAAGATTTGGTCAATGGATACTAAGTATGTACAACATGGGTACAAGATTTACTTGCCAGACAAGACAACGCAAGAGAATAGTTTTGACATTACCTGGCTTAACAACCTCTCCAGGTTGGGATTTGATGAGGAGCTGCCTGTTATCTAGATGAGTCAAAATAAACTGGAAGCCACATAATGCCTCGGTAAGGGTCAACGAGTGCTCAACAAATATATCATCACCCTTTCGCTTGAACTTTGGGTGCTCTTTCTGTTGTAGTACAAAGACTATGTCTCCAGTAAGAGTGTCAGGCTGCAGAAGACAACGTGAATTATTAGAACATAAGCCAGTACCTTGCACAAGGGCTTAGATAGAAATAAAATGCTTTAACTTACAGCTTCATCGGCTTCTCCTGGGAATGTAATTTTCTGTCCATTTTGCATACCCTTCTCCACGACCACTTCCAAGACCTTCTTCTCCTGTACAACCTTTTCACCCTTGCATTGTGGGCAGCGGTCCTTGTCACTGATAGTTTCTCCAGTACCTTTACAATCATTGCAGGGATGCTGCATTTGCTGGATCATAGATGGTCCAAGATGTCTTATAGAAACCTTCATTCCAGAACCTTGACAACCAGCACATTTCATTGAAGCACCAGATTTGGACCCCTTCCTGCAAACCGTAGCTCATGTTATAAAACAAACAAGTGTGATAAACCGAATGGAGAATAGGTAAGAAAATTGTTATTTGATCATATACTCACCCTTTGCACTTGGAGCAGATAACATTGCGTGAAAGTGAAAGCTTCTTGGAGGTTCCATTGTAGAGATCCTCTAGAGACACCTTGAGGGGATGAATCACATCCTCACCCCTTCTTTGTCTTCGGCCTCTGCTGCTACCACCACCGCCGCCACCTGTGTATTAAAGACGTAAGAACCCCATAAATGGAATAAGCTGCTAGCCATAACAAAAAGAGAAACTATAATACGAATGCTTACCGCCAAATGGATTGCCACCAAAGAAGGATTGGAAGATGTCAAAAGGGTCATGACCACCACCGCCACCACCCATTCCTTCTTTAAGAGCATCCTCACCATACTGGTCGTATAACTCACGCTTCTCAGGGTCACTCAGAACCTCATAAGCTTGGGCAAGCTCCTTAAACTATTAAATACAAAGATAAGCAGTTACAGGTCTGTAAAAATTTATTGACAAAAAAATAAAAAGCTATATAGCTAAAAGCATAAAAACAGGAGCATGTCACATTATAAAAACTTGCAATTTCCAACAGGAGAGCTTTGCGTTTAGCTCTCTCCGAAATGGTCAGCGATAGCAACAATTATTATTATGAATAATGAATAAAAAGACTTATAAAGACAGATAGCCAAACGTCAAGAGTGAAAAAAAATGGCAAGGTGAAAAAAATGCAAACAAAAAAGAGACATCAACATCACGTATTTAAGAGATTGATTCTCAATCTGCATCATGGACATCACTGGAAGTCTGGAACCCTCCCTTCTGAAGACCCTACCAGCAAAATCAACAACAAAGACATTTTTGATGGACAAAGAAGAAACTGGCATCATAATCACAATTCTGAAGGATAAGAAGGGAAGGAGTAGTTTAAAAGCGGAATGTATTGAGTTCAATAGATCTGGGCATCTTCAGTGATAAGGAATTGGACTTTCCTTCAACTCATGATTCGCCAAACATTGACACTACCAAGCACTCTGACTTTAGACCATTATCAGTGAAATCAACAATTATTGTCATAACAAACCTAAGCCATTGTTTCAGCTCATCAATCTAAGATGACACCTCAACATCGAACAATCAAATCAACAGTTAATCAAAATACTCTCCCAAGGACACATAATATTCGACAAGATTAGAAAGTAAAAAGTTACAGACTACATAAACACCTAAATGTTCACTAATCAAAACAATTGCTTCTGTTGATGACCCAAGAAACCAGGGAGCCAGTTAAGGTTGAAATTCTCAATTAAACCTTATCAGATGTTGCACAACCTTCCTCATTCATAGATAACCATTCCTCCTATGTGTGAGCAATCATGCTCAGGAGACTTCCACCAGCCCCCAAATTCAAAGAAAAATAACCCAATTGAACAAATCAAAGTTCAAACAATGATAAGCTCAGACTGTGGCACATCAAATATAACATCTCAAACCTCAATCGTGCAATCAATCACAAACACATACTACACAAATCCTGGACCGATCGATCAACAAAATCGAAACTAACAGAAAAAAAAACAGTACAAGGTATACCTTTTCCGGATCTCCACCCTTGTCAGGATGATTTTTGATAGCAGCTTTACGATAAGCCTTCTTCAGATCATCCTGTGAAGCAGTCTTGGGAACACCCAAAACCTCATAATACTTGGTGTTATCGCTTTTCTTCGGCGCCCTCCCAAACATCTTTGAAGATCTTCAAATTCCAACTCAAATCTACCAAACAAAAAAACCACAATTGACACAAATCAAATTGAAAATCAAAATTAACCTATTAATATAGGCAATCGATTCATACAATAATCAAATAAAAATTGGAAAAGGAAATAGAGATTGTTACCTGAAAGGAAACCCTAGAGAAAAGGGATCGAAGGTTCGAGTATTGACTAGACTTGCGAGTTGAGAGAAAGAGGGTTTGCATTGAGGCCCGAATCGTTGCTTATATTTGGGGAGATTGGATGGACGGTGGAGATCTGATGATCGCGATTACAACGATACGTAAAAATAAGAAGCCTCTAGAATTCTCCACCTTGTTCCCAACAAAACTCTCACCTAGGAAAAAATTGTAAAAAAAAAAAAACAACTATGCCCTTTTGATAAATTTTACCATCAAACTCATTTCTCATTTTCGTTACATACAACTATACTATGATCGAGTATTTCATTTATTTTTATATTTATAGTCATTATCACTAATTTTGTCATCTTTTCTGTTAAATAATCATGTACAATATATTTGATCAAATTTTAGAAGGTAAAATTGTTAATTCATATAAAATAGAAAAAAAATAAAATAAGCAAAGGTCCTATTTGTAAGATAATAAAGTGAAAATTTAGTTATATTAACTTAATAAGGGCTATTTATTAAAAAAAAAATTAAACTTCAAGATTTAATTTAAAAGTAAAAAAAAAAACTGGCAGATCGACAATCACGCTTTAATCTCAGATCTATCCTTGTTCTATTTATACGAAACAATCCATCTCCAAGCCCCAACTCGCATCAACTTCGGCCCTTATTCCTCCCACAAAACTCTGGCAGCCTCAAATTTGGATTGAAATTGATTAAGGTGGCTTTTGTTTTTTTTAAGCGTTAATGTTGAAATATGATTTCACCTCTGAAATCTGATTCAGTGTTAAGAGACAGCGTCTGAAGACTGAATTCTGAATTAGGCAAGCTGTTTGATTTTTCATCTGAATTCGTTTTCTGAAATGTGTATTATATATATATATATATATATATATATATATATATATATATATATATATATATATATATATATACTCCCTCCGTCCCAAATGAAAGAGCCATTTATTTCCTTTTGGGCGCCCCATTTAAAAAGCCACTTTCCCAAAAAAGAAAACCTTAAATCACTATTCTCTCCACTCATTCTCTCTCTACTTTACTTTTACACTCACAACATTCTCTTTCTACATCACCTCCCACTCATTTTTCTTCTTCCTATTTAATTTTTCATACTCACAACATTTAAACTTTTTCTCTTTCCTACATCACATTTCTTATTTTGCGTGCCGGACAAATTTTGTGGCTCTTTCGCCGGGACGGAGGGAGTATATATTATATATATATATATATTATAGTATATATATTATACTCCCTCCGTCCCAGCCTAATTGATACCAAATTTTTGGGCACACAGATTAAGAAAAAGTAAGAGAGAGAAAAAGTAAAGAAAATGTTATGAATATAAAAAATTAAATAGGAGGGGAATGAGTGGAAGGAATAGTGATTTGATTGGTGTTGTGAGTGTAAAAGTAAAATAGGAGAGAGAATGAGTGGGAAAAATAGTAAAGATTCCCTTTCATTTTGGACAGTATCAATTGGGCTGGGACGGAGGGAGTATATATTTTTATATGTAATATATATAATATATATATACAATATATATATATATATATATATATATATATATATATATATATATATATATATATATATATATATATATATATATATATATATATATATATATATATATATATATATATATATATATATATATATATATATAAATATTATATATATATATATATATATATATATATATATAATATATTTATATTTATATTTATATATTTATATATATAATATATATAATATATTTATATTTATATTTATATATTTATATATATAATATATATGTACGCCATTAATTATCAGGTTAGTTTCAACGCTATTAGGTCAATACGTTTGTGTTTGAATAACTAGCAGTACCCCCGTGCGATGCACGGACGGCTATTAACACATATTGACGAAAATTAATACAAATATAACAGGAAATAGAAATGTTTGTGTACATTGTAAAACACTTTTTTGAAAACTATATTATTAGTACAAATATCAGATTGAAGGTCACTTAAATAAATATATATTTAAGGCATAGTTAGTTTGTACGAAGCGCGTTTTATACGTAAATTCTCGTTCTATTCAGTAATAATGAGTGTTCTAAAAGACCCCGCCTAAGGGCGCCTAGGCCCCGCCTAGGCGCTAGGCCCCTCTCCAACGCCTAGTTCTAAGCCCCGCCTAGGTCCCAACTAATCCCGACTAATCCCGACTAGTCCCCGACTAGTCCCCGCCTAGGCGCTAGGCCCGGCTCCGCCGCCTAGCATCCGCCTAGCGCTTTTTAGAACCTTGGTAATAATCACATTTGACATCCCTTTATTTTCTTATAAATGTAGAGATTAATAATATGACATAGAAAAATAAGAAAATACAATAAACTATAAACAAATAAGTATATAATAATATACAAATATTATCAATATTTAAAATTTATTCAAAAAATTGAATATTTTATAAAAAAAGAAACTCAATGAAAATTCATACTCATATGTTTTCATTATTTCTACAGTACTATTAAGGAAAAAAATTGTCCTTCTATTAAAAAATGAATATTTCTTTCATCTCATAATTAATACTACTTTCTATATCCAAAAAAAAAAAGATTCCTTTGCGTAAAGGAATTTACTTGTCTACAAAATTAATATTTATTTTCTGAGACGAAGAAAATAACATTATAAAAATTAATTTTTACAAAATAATACTACTTCAGGTAAAGAAAAAAAAAATTACTATTTTCGTCCCAATGAATATTTTATAAAATATTACTTAATTTGTTTAAAAAATTAATGTCATATTTTGAAACAAAGGCACTAACATTAAAACATTTCAAAAATGAATATTACTTTCGATTCAAAATGAATAACCCAAAGATAATACAACATTTTTTATCCAAAAAAATGATCATTATTCCCTTCATCCCAATTAATATTTTAAAAACTAATACTACTTCATTCGCCTCTGCAATTAATGTTTGAAATGTTAGTGCATTCGTCTCAAAATATGACATTAATTTTTTAGGCGAATAACGTAGTATTATTTTTTAAATTGTTGATTGAGCCAAAGGAAGCAATGTTAATTTTTCTTGGACATAAAAAAAAATTCTATTTTGTAAGGAAAAAAAATTACTTCAATTCAAAAATGAATATTATGTTCGTCCCATAATTAATACTACTTTTTATATTGAAAGAAAATTGCTTCCTTTGCCTCAAGGAATTTACTTGTCTCAAAAAATAAAAATTATTTTTTGACACACGAAGACACAAAAATTATAAAGATTAATTTTTACAAAATAATACTACATCGGAAAAAAAAAATATACCATCTTCATCCCAATGAATATATTATAAAATACTCACTTAAGTTGTTTACAAAAATAATTTCATATTTTGAAACGAAGGCACTAATATTACAATATTTCAAAAATGAATATTACTTTCTATTCGAAATGATTAACCCAAAAATAATACTACATTTTTTTTTCCAAAAAAATTGAGCATTATTTCCTTCATCCCAATGATTAACCCAAAAATAATACTACATTTTTTTTCCAAAAAAAATGATCATTATTTCCTTCATCCCAATGAATATTTAAAAAAATAATACTACTTCATTCGCCTCTGCAATTAATGTTTGTAATGTTAGTGTCTTCGTCTCAAAATATTACATTAATTTTTTAGATGAATAAAGTAGTATTATTTGTTAAAATGTTCATTGAGACGAAAGAAGCAATGTTCTTTTTTTTTTTTTGACATATAAAAATATTCAACTTTTTAAGAAAAAAATATTCCTTCAATTGAAAAATGAATATTACTTTCATCTCATAATTAATACTACTTTCTATATAAAAAAAAAAATCCTTCCTTTGCCTCAATGAATTTATTTGTCTCAAAAATTAATATTTTTTTTCAGACACGAAGACACGAACATTATAAACATTAATCTAAAGTAATATAAAAGGAGCACAGCCTTGGAGCCAAAAATCTAGGGGTATTTTCGTCATTTCACGCGGTGGCAATTGTGCAATAAACAGGGCGGCTGAGACACTTGGCAGGATTCCATTCGGCGCGTGAGTCACACGCGCCAACAAAGGCGCGTGTGACGCGTAATATTTTTTTTTTTTTTAAAGCGCCACATGGCACAATCTGATTGGCTGGTTTGTTTTCAGATTTTTATTTTCTCTCCCCTTTTTTCGACCTCAATTATTTTATAAAAAAAAAAAAAATTTAAAAATTTTTACACCAAAATTCATAATTTTTTTTCCTCTTTAATTGGAGACTAATTTCATTTAATTTGGACACAAAAAAAAAACCTTTCTTAAATATAAATTTCTTAATTATCCTTTCTTTAATTTACTTTTTAATTTTTCAATATATTTTTTTTGAAAATTAATTAAGTTTGAAGTATATTTTTTTATTATAAATGATGATAATAATAATCATAATTTCATTTAATTTGGACACAAAAAAAAACCTTTCTTAAATATAAATTTCTTAATTATCCTTTATTTGTTTTACTTTTTAATTTTTCAATATATTTTTTTTGAAAATTAATTAAGTTTGAAGTATATTTTTTTATTATAAATGATGATAATAATAATCATAATTTTACTTTTTAAATATAAATTATTGTTTGTAATGTTAGTTCCTTCATTTCAAAATTTGACATTAATTTTTTAAACATATTAAGTAATATTGTAAAAAATATTCCTTTGGACGAATATATTAATTTATTTTTTTTACCCGAAGTAGTATTATTTTGTAAAAATTAATGTTTATAATGTTCGTGTCTTCGTGTCTGGAAAAAAATATTAATTTTTGAGACAAATAAATTCATAGAGGCAAAGGAAGGATTTTTTTTTTATATATAGAAAGTAGTATTAATTATGAGATGAAAGTAATATTCATTTTTCAATTGAAGGAATAATTTTTTCTTAAAAAGTTGAATTTTTTTATATGTCAAAAAAAAAGAACATTGCTTCTTTCGTCTCAATGAACATTTTAACAAATAATACTACTTTATTCGTCTAAAAAATTAATGTAATATTTTGAGACGAAGACACTAACATTACAAACATTAATTGCAGAGGCGAATGAAGTAGTATTATTTTTTTAAATATTCATTGGGATGAAGGAAATAATGATCATTTTTTTTGGAAAAAAAAATGTAGTATTATTTTTGGGTTAATCATTGGGATGAAGGAAATAATGCTCAATTTTTTTGGAAAAAAAATGTAGTATTATTTTTGGGTTAATCATTTCGAATAGAAAGTAATACGTATTCATTTTTGAAATATTGTAATATTAGTGCTTTCGTTTCAAAATATGACATTACTTTTGTAAATAACTTAAGTGAGTATTTTATAATATATTCATTGGGATGAAGATGGTATTTTTTTTTTTCCGAAGTAGTATTATTTTGTAAAAATTAATCTTTATAATTTTTGTGTCTTCGTGGGTCAAAAAATAATTTTTATTTTTTGAGACAAGTAAATTCCTTGAGGCAAAGGAAGCAATTTTCTTTCAATATAAAAAGTAGTATTAATTATGGGACGAACGTAATATTCATTTTTGAATTGAAGTAATTTTTTTTCCTTACAAAATAGAATTTTTTTTTATGTCCAAGAAAAATTAACATTGCTTCCTTTGGCTCAATCAACAATTTAAAAAATAATACTACGTTATTCGCCTAAAAAATTAATGTCATATTTTGAGACGAATGCACTAACATTTCAAACATTAATTGCAGAGGCGAATGAAGTAGTATTAGTTTTTAAAATATTAATTGGGATGAAGGGAATAATGATCATTTTTTTGGATAAAAAATGTTGTATTATCTTTGGGTTATTCATTTTGAATCGAAAGTAATATTCATTTTTGAAATGTTTTAATGTTAGTGCCTTTGTTTCAAAATATGACATTAATTTTTTAAACAAATTAAGTAATATTTTATAAAATATTCATTGGGACGAAAATAGTAAAAAAATTTTCTTTACCTGAAGTAGTATTATTTTGTAAAAATTAATTTTTATATTGTTATTTTCTTCGTCTCAGAAAATAAATATTAATTTTGTAGACAAGTAAATTCCTTTACGCAAAGGAATCTATTTTTTTTTTTTTTTGGATATAGAAAGTAGTATTAATTATGAGATGAAAGAAATATTCATTTTTTAATAGAAGGACAATTTTTTTCCTTAATAGTACTATAGAAATAATGAAAACATATGATTATGAATTTTCATTGAATTTCTTTTTTTATAAAATATTCAATTTTTTGAATAAATTTTAAATATTGATAATATTTGTATATTATTATATACTTATTTGTTTATAGTTTATTGTATTTTTTTATTTTTCTATGTCATATTATTAATCTCTACATTTATAAGAAAATAAAGGGATGTCAAATGTGATTATTATTGAATAGAACGGGAATTTACGTATAAAACGCGCTTCGTACAAACTAACTATGCCTTAAATATATATTTATTTAAGTGACCTTCAATCTAATATTTGTACTAATAATATAGTTTTCAAAAAAGTGTTTTACAATGTACACAAACATTTTTATTTTCTGTTATATTTGTATTAATTTTCGTCAATATGTGTTAATAGCCGTCCGTGCATCGCACGGGGGTACTGCTAGTTTTTACAAAATAATACTACTTCGGATAAAAAAAATAAATTAATATATTCGTCCAAAGGAATATTTTTTACAATATTACTTAATATGTTTAAAAAATTAATGTCAAATTTTGAAACGAAAGAACTAACATTACAAACAATAATTTATATTTAAAAAGTAAAATTATGATTATTATTATCATCATTTATAATAAAAAATATACTTCAAACTTAATTAATTTTCAAAAAAAATATATTGAAAAATTAAAAAGTAAAATAAATAAAGGATAATTAAGAAATTTATATTTAAGAAAGGGTTTTTTTTGTGTCCAAATTAAATGAAATTATGATTATTATTATCATCATTTATAATAAAAAAAATATACTTCAAACTTAATTAATTTTCAAAAAAATATATTGAAAAATTAAAAAGTAAAATAAAGAAAGGATAATTAAGAAATTTATATTTAAGAAAGGTTTTTTTTTTTGTGTCCAAATTAAATGAAATTAGTCTCTAATTAAAGAGTAAAAAAAATTATGAATTTTGGTGTAAAAATTTTTAATTTTTTTTTTATATAAAATAATTGAGGTCGAAAAAAGGGGAGGGAAAATAAAAATCTGAAAACAAACCAGCCAATCAGATTGTGCCACGTGGCGCTTTAAAAAAAATATTATGCGTCACACGCGCCTTTGTTGGCGTGTGTGACTCATGCGCCGAATGGAATCCTGCCAAGTGTCTCAGCCGCCCTGTTTATTGCACAATTGCCACCGCGTGAAATGACGAAAATACCCCTAGATTTTTGGCTCCAAGGCTGTGCTCCTTTTATATTACTTTAGATAGATGGGTTCGAGGTTATGAACTTGTTGATTGTTGTATATAGATATTTGGCTACTCCCTTCTGATATTTTGGAATTTCTTCTGTTGTTGATGCAATATTGAAGCCTACACTAATTGGGCCAACTTCATAGAAGTTTACAAAACAATAGAGGTCTACCTGTTCGTTCGAGTACTTGCCGTCTTAAAAAAAACACTCCCTCCGTCCATAAATAAATGTTACAAAAAGTTTAAGGGAAAATTATCATATAACAAACATTACAGCATTAAAATTTTGTAGGGTGTGATCACCCAAATTGAATGTTTGATTTTTAATATAATCTATCACATATTATACTTCTGTCCCAAAATAATTGTCTATTTTTTACAAAAGTTTCTCTGTCTCAAATTAAATGTATAATTTATTAAAAAAACAATTAATTTTCTTCTGACTTGTTGTACAAAGCAAGAAAATAATTAATTGTTGTCTTTAAACAACATTGATATGTACTACATTATTTTGGTTGTTTAGTATGTGTATAGGGATGTTATTTATGAAAGCAGTTTGAATCAACAATCCTCCATCAGTCGGCTACGTTTCTTCCCCTAAGGACATCAACAAATCTCTTCTATAAACAAAGCATAAATTCTAGGACATCTTACTCCCTAAGTCCTAAATTGAAAGTTTAATTTATCCTTAAACTTTATCACATTTTACTCTTCCTATTACAAGAACGACAATATTTAATTAGGTTGTCATTTGCAATTACTATAAATAAATCACAAGATTAGACAGTTAAATTTGTGGAAATTGATCTTTGGATGCCAGTGTTTACTCATGACCAACTATACTATGTGTTATCCCGATATACTATACTTAATAGGATAATGGTAATCTTTCCGTCAAAAGATGACACATCCACCACAAATATAGTTTATCCAAGTTCTTATGTAGGGCACAATATCTATGTTTCTAAAATTTTAATTCTTCACTTTTTAAAGGTAAATTTTATTTCTAATAACAACATATTTTGATATTATTATTCTTCTTATTTAATAACATACAAGCCATTTTTTTACTAATTAATTGTTAATATTTATGTAGTTCTATTTGAATATTGTGTTTATAAAAAAGTTTACGTTTATAAATTATTGATCTACTATATATTTTGTATAGGTGCCTACAAATTCATCCAAATAGTAACAGGAGACTCAACCTCCAACTGATACTTTACAAGCGACTTCTCTTCCTTTAGTATATAATGATATTTGGGATGATCAAAATTTTGTTACTAAAATAGTTTTTTTTTTTTTATATAATCGAATGTAGTGCATCAAGTATAGTTAAAGATGTGTGATTGATATCTTTTTTGTCTATGAGCAGGTGGATTAAGCTGAAAAAGTTGAAAGAAAAGTTTTATTAGCTGCTAGTATTGTCACACAAGAACCCAGAGACACTACTAGAAACAGGCCGTTTATCGACGAAAATATTACCGATGGACCATTAATAAATACCGACAGAGTATAAATTTGAACTTTTCGAAAATTTCTTTATTATATTTACATTTTATTCCGTCGGCAAATCTTAAAAATCCGTCGGTATTACCGACGGAAATTTTCGTCGGTAAGTTGACATATAAATATTCTAGCTCAGCCCTTTCTTATTTCGAACCCTATATTTTTCTCTCTCTCTCTCTCTTTCTAAACAAGTTGCCGCATCAGCAGTGAATCCCCTCAAAACCCTTCCAATTTCTCTCTCTTCCTCTAGCGTCCGCCTCTCCGAGATCCCCCCACCGCAAACCCTAGCTTCTTTCATCTCCGACAGGAGAGAGATTCCGGAGTGCTCTCTCTTTCTCTCTCTCTCCGCTCTAAAACGCATCTCCGATCCCGTCAATTTCCAGGTAATAACTCAGCAACGAATCTCGGTTTGATCAACTGCTTTCTAGATTCTCTCTGTTCACGATTTTTTATTCTTACAAGGTGTTGAATTAGTAGCGACTATTTGGTTAGGGTTTTTGAATTATCGATCTACAATCGTTGCTCCATTTAGAAACCTACTAGTAGTATGAAAATTTCGACCTGCGTGGGATGGAAAACAAGGCTGCTTGGAGTATCAGCTCTTGCAAGCCTGGAAATGGTCTTCTCTCTCATCGTGATGACAATTTTGAAACCTACTGACAGTATGAACTTTTCTCTTTTCCCTTTGCCCACCATGTGTTTGTTTTTATGTCTGTGTGAAAGTGGTTTATTTTCAATTTCAGGTCAGATGGGGCACAACCGCATCTTGTTAATATTCAGTTCCAAAAGAAAGTTAAGCTCCAAGTATGTTTCTTTTTCCTAATTAATTAAGGCTATGTTTGGATCATGCAGTAAATCCTAAATTCGTTGACAGATTTGATTTTGACTCTAAACTGGATATGGTTTTATTTTCAGGCATGATTGGTTGATAAGAAATGAAATTAAGTGAACTGTATAATATAATTTGTATCTGAAAACTAAATAGTTTGTCAATTACCATCATGTGTGATATAATCAACTGAGTTTTCACATCAATCCATGGTATAATGCAGATTTATAAAACACTTGTGTAAAAGATGGTTTATACTGATAGTGTATTGAAATTAAATCCAGCAAAGTTATTTCATTTGATTATTTTGTATTTCTATACAGTTACTGGCACTACGGATTATTAGCAGCTCGAGTTGAGATTCTGGGGATTCATAAAGACTCCGACAATCCTTGCATTCCAGCTGGCTTTATTGGTATAACAAATTATTTACATAAAGCGTCTAATTCTGTTTGCGTTCCTACTGCTCTTTATTTTATGTGGTATTGCATTTTTGTTATCCAGTAAAATTTCTGTTTGAGCTACCTAGTGATGATACCCATGTGTCTCTAAAATTTTTATCAGCGACTTAATATATCAGAAGTTTATAGAAGAGAACGAAGATCTAGGTGCAGCGGGGGAGAGAGTCAGCTAAAAAATGATAAAAATCTCCACTTACATTATGTCTTGTCTGTTCAGAGGGGGGGAGAGTCACGAATGAAAGGACATACAAACAAGTAGAGCGGCTACAATCGTGAGAAATTAAAGGAGACCCTTTTATTTTATTTTATTTTGGATGCGGAGAATTATTGGTTGTGGGGCAAACCGTTTTGATGGCTCAATGAAGTTCCTTTAGCCTACAGGTCTTGTATCGTGTCTTTTTACTAATTTTTTTTATTAGCTTTCCATAGGAAGAGTTAGTGCAATGGTGAATGTATGTTGCTCCGATATGAGTGCGTCAACGTGTTCCCTTTCTAAATGGATTAGAAATACTTATTTTTGTATATTTGCATCTATGTCAATGTAGCATGGAATTCTACATCCAGTAATTTTAGCAATCTCTCATGCTTTAAGCTTACTGGTTGTCTTCTTGTGAGCTTGAAGGTTTGCAAGTATACGAATCACAGTGTTTCCTTATCAACTGCGTATAAAATCTCAGAAGAGTTGTTTGTTGCTTTTTGATTGATTTGATTGCTTAAAGTAACCAGTCTTCCAACTTTGACCATTAGTCATCCTTATTTCCGTTAAAAGTTTGAGACTGCTTGGCTTAGCAGTTTGTTCTTGAATGTTTTTTAATGAATGTGAGGACTGTAAATTGAGAATTGTTTCTCATGCTCTACACCTACTGGTTGGCTTCTTGTGAGGTTTGTATCATTTCATCTCTTTTGGTCGTAGTTTATTGGCTCCAATGTCTTTCTAAATTGAATGCTCACCAGTTGACATTATTCATTGCAGATATTTGTTGGCGGTTTGGATTCAAATGTTACGGATGAGCACCTGAGGCAAGTCTTCAGTCAATATGGGCAACTAGTTCATGTAAAGATACCAATGGGCAAGCGATGTGGGTTTGTTTAATTCGCTGACAGGTTCGTCTAATAGAAAAACTTAACATCTTCAACAAGAAGGGTCATGTATAATTCGATCATATCTGATGACAGGAGCTCCGCCGAGGAAGCACCAAGGATGTTACAAGGAACTCAGTTGGGTGGACAGGCAGTTCGTCTTTCATGGGGCCGTAGTCCTTCAAATAAACAGGTTTCTTCTTTTTTCTGGAAAGGCTATTTCCTTTTCTTTCCCTTCTCCTTACAGCTTGAACTTATCTTGACCCAATCCATCAGTTGGATCTGTGGAACCCACACCTGACTATGGAAGCATGCTACAAAGATTTTGTGTGCGTAGAAAATGCTAAGGTAAATAAAAAGTCTAATATTGGCGCCCAATTAAGCTGGCTACTCATAATGAAAAAAAAATGGAAAATAATTATTTACACTTTTTAGTTTTTATGGACGTTGCAGATTGGAACGGTTGAGCTAGAGCCTGAACAATCTTGGACCGTCCCACCAAAGTATTGAGCTTAGTCATAAGCGTTTCATTGGTCTTTTCGTAATTGTTTCCAGTTTGTAGAACCTTTCAGAGTATTGTAATTGAATGTTGGTATTTTGGTGATTGAATGTTTAATTGAGTTGTATTTGAATGTTGGTATTTTGATGATTGAACATGTTGCAGGTGGCTTTTTAAATATTTCAGATTTTTTTTTCAATTCTGAACAATTTACCGACGAACCATTCCGTCGATAAGTTCTTCTAAAAAATGATAATATTATTACAGACGGACTGGTCAGTCGGTAAATTTGAACTTTTACCGACGAAAATTCCGTCGGTAACCCTCCGGCAAATACGCCGGTCATCGGCCGACAGTTTTCCATTGCCGATGATTATTTGGTGTTTACCGACGGACCGTCCGTCGAAATTATCGACGAAAATATCCGTCGATATTACCAGCGAATAATTACCGATGGAACGCGTCCGTCGGTAATTGCCCAGTTTCTAGTAGTGAGATTGATTTAATTTTTTATGTTTTATTCTCTTAATTTTTTATTATGTTTCTTTAAATAATCGAGTCGTAGAACGCTTCCTATTTATTTTTCGGTTTTAAAGTTTTTTTTTATATAATAGTTTGTCAATTTCATTACTCAATTCTATAAAGGAAAATAAACTAATATTAGTAACTATTTTATTTTTGTTTATTTTCTGGTTGTCAGTTGCTCTCAATTTTTAATTGTAGCGAAATCATCAGGAATGAATGTAATGCAAATTGTTGTGAATGTGATCTTATGATATAGTGTTTCATTATTTGCTTTTCTATTTTGATAAATTTCGAGATATTGAAGAGATTTTAATGATACTCATATTTATATTTTCTTCGTTTGACCATCATTCATGCCGTCACCGTGCCATTAGCACGGGCATGTGAGTACTATACCCTAAATCATATACCCTATACTATAAACCCTAAATCATATACATAAATCTCACGACCCCTAAACTCCACTCTAAATCCTAACCATAATAATATTTTACTATAGTATACCCTAAATCATATAACTAAACCCTATATACTCCCTCCGTCCCCCGTGAATGCAAACTTATTTCTATTTTGGTCCGTCCCACGTGAATGCAAACTTCCCAAAATGGCAAAGAATATTCACTATTCCACCCACTCATTCTCTCTCCTACTTCACTTTTACACTCACAACATTCTCTCTCCTCACTATTCCTCCCACTCATTCTCTCTCCTATTTAATTTTTCATACTCACAACATTTAACTTTTTTTCTTTCTTACATCATTTTTCCTTAATTTCCACACCCAAAAAGTTAGTCCACATTCACGTGGGACGGAGGGAGTATACCCTAAACCCTAAATAATATACCGCATACCTTAAATCCGATCCATATCCTAAATTATATAAATACTCCACACATTAAACCCTAAATAATATACATAAACCCCATGTATACCCTTAACTCTAAATTATATACGTAAATCACATATATATCGTACCCTAAATCCTAAATCATATACCTTGAGAGAGAGGAGTATATCTCATACCTTAAACCCTAAATCACATACACATACCCTAAGTCATATACCATATACCCTAAATCCTAAATTATATACCTAAATCCCACAATCCCTAAACCATATACGTCATACCCTAAACCCTAAATCATATACCTAAATCTCACAATCCCTAAATCTCACTCTAAATCCTAACCCATAATAATAATTTACTATATACCCCATACCTAAACCTAAATTCATATAATATAAACCCCATTGATGAACAATTGACTCAAAGCAGAAAGAAGACAAAAAGATAAAACAAATGTTCGTGTCGAAGATGACTACTTTGATGAAAATACAACGGGAGGCGATTAAGGTAAATAAAATGTAAAAATTTATTTTTTACCATAGTTTTTATATAGGTTTAAATTTAGATAACTATTGTAATAAAAGAGGTAAAGACTCCAAATGTCCTCTGTTAATTATAAAAGTGTAAGGTTTGGTTATTCCTCTCATTGTAGTTTTCTCAATAATTAATAAAATTTAAAGGACACTGTCCTTTTTTTTTCTTTTATATACTTTAATTTTTTTAATAATTTTTCTAACAATTTTTTTTTGAAAAAAAATCAGTAATAAAAATAATTTAGAAACAGTTTTTTCTATGCAAAAACAAAAACCTCTTAATCATCTGAACTGAGACCGGAATTGGGAATCGGGGTTACATGGTTCGGTTGGGTTCACCTATTTCCGGAACCGGAAGTGGGTTTGATCATCCGTATCTTCAGTTGAAAACACATTTTTCTAATTCAAAGAAAAAAATGATTTTCTAAACAATCTGTCATAATCTAGACCATGTTTGTTAATCATAATTAGAAACTAGATAATGTGGGAACTTCTCTATATCCCAAATATGTTTCTACATTGATCTTGTATGTTAATTTGAATAAAATTAACATACACTTAATGATTTTCCTTTTAGTCTCTCTCATCTCAAATCGATTCAAAATGGCAAATAATCTTCACTATTTCTCTCGCTCATTTTCTCTCGTACTTTACTTTTATACTCACAACACCAATCAACTTACTATTTATACCAATTATTCTCTCTCCTACTTTAATTTTCATCTCACAACACCTTTCTCGTACCTCACTTTTTCTTAATCATCGTACCCAAAAAATTAGTACGATTCGAGTGGAACTGAGGGAGTATATTGTTGGAACTTGTGTGTGGCTTCTTCAAAATTTAACGGAAAACTTGACAGAAAAACTAACGGAAATTGGGAAAAAACAATTTAGGAAGTCGAGTCTTGTGTATCACAATTTCCGTAAGAAGTATTTGCCCCGCACAGGTGCTTACGGTTTAAATGGCAAACTTCTCGTGAGATAAAACGACTTATAATCACCAATAGGAGCACTCCAAATTGGTAACTCTACGAACTAATCACTATTTAGAACTTTGGACTTTGAAAGATTTGATGCAACAAGATGCCAATGATTTGGGTATGTTTTTCTATCTCACTAGAGGGTAGGAAGGGTAGAAATACAGTATGAGTAAATTGAAATTCGGAGGGGGAAGTATATAAGGAGAGTCAAAAGGTTTTGTGCCTTTTCCCTTGAAAAGGTGCAATCTTTCGAACAAGCTGTGAAGGGCACGAGTCGTGCTAATTGGCACGAGTCGTGCCCACGACTCGTTCCCAAGCATTCCACTCGTTACGATCGCACTGAGCAAATGGTCATCAGAATCCCACTCGTGCTCACGACTCGTGCTCAGAGTCCCCACTCGTTCTGATCAGTTTGAGCCAAAAACTCATCACCCAAAAACACTGTTCAAACCCAATTTGATCCAAATGATCAAATTGATCTTTTAACTAACTTCTCGTTAAGTTACAAAAGACTATTGTCATTAATTCTCATTCACCCTAAATGGTTTTGAGATATTCAATGATTTTAGTAATCTACAACAAATGTAGAACACAATTTGTAACTAGTTCCGTTAACACATAACGAACTTCCGTTAGAAACTAGATCAACGTTAAGTTAATCTTAACTTTCCGTTATCCATTTCCAACAATCCCCCACATGAATGACAATTAATGCATGAATGCAATTTCGTCCAAAGTTCTGGCGAACTATTATTACATCGGGATAGATAGCTTGTGGCCTTGAATCTTCCCTAGTGAAATATTATCGGATATACTAGCCATTTGGTAGCGAGTCGCTTTGAACCGATGAGCGTAGGTTGTATACCAAGACAATAATACTCACATAATAATAGCTCTAATAGTTTTTCATTTTCACGGTTTTGTCCATTTCGGCCCTGGACCGTATCTCATTCATAAGCGTTCATTTAGAGGCGGCCTTATTACCTCTCGCTTTATATAGGTGATTCTCACTATAAGGAGTATCATGCACTACTCCACCCGTAGGTATAGAAATCATTAAAAGTTTTCTCAACTTATCCTCACCACTGCTTTGCATGTGCTAGTACTTGGACGTTACGGGAATGAGTATTCAACATCTCTAGGTTAATAAACCGAGTTGTTGTTTCCAAGTAACTCTACTAGAACTTATAACTTGGTTGTCTCATTGAACCAAGGGCCTGGGATCTCCATTTCTCAAGGTTGAGTGTCCGCTATAAGTTCTTTTGTTGTGGGTTTTTAAACCCATTCCCTTAACGGTTTATACGGTTGATCTCTATTACTACCCTTAGGTAGACGGATCCGATTTTGACTTCACATGGCTAGTTGTGACGGTCATATTGAGATCAATTGTACTTTGGTAGTGTGTCTAAGACCATTATGTCTAGACTTACCATGACGTTCTACACCTTTTCCTATTTTTCATTGTCGTCACAATGCCTTAGGTCATGTAGACACAAGCTTATTCCACGAAGGAATATCTTCCAAGACCATTCAACTTACATAGGAATTGTAATCTTTAATCATAAGTATATCTTTAAGTACACCAAGTACTATGATTATACTATTCGGTGATTGATTACAATTACAATTAGACCTTTAGTCTATCTAGAATGATCGGTCCCTTCGAGTGATCAAATTCTTCTATCGGTCGGTTTCTTCAAGTGGTTATTATCTACGTACCGTTTCGATTTCCCAAATCTCTAAGTGGTTTGACCTCCTTAGAGTCTACTTTTCGGGAATATACTTTACAGAGAATACCTCTCAAGAATCTATTTGAACTTTCGAAGTACTTTCTTTTTAAGATAATGGAATTGTGATAGGACGATTCCTTCTGATGTTCTAGAAATCTTTATTTCTAATATGACATCGGCTAATCCCATATTTTTCATGTCAAAGTTCTTCTTTAACATGTCTTTGGTATTCATGATCAATTCATGACTACCATTGTTATCCACGTAAGGACAGACTATTAACAAATGATTCAGGTGTTCCTTTAATGTATGTTGACATATTTGTCACATTCATTAATCTTGAATCCATTTGATAACATAGTTCTATCGAACTTCTCATGCCATTGTTTAGTTGCTTGTTTTAGTCCATATGAATACACAAGTAGATCCAACACGGTTGTGCGACATAGAACGCTCTGTTGTGTCAATGGGATAATCTTGCATAAATCATCATGTCCTTTTGACAACTAGCCTGGCTTTATACTTTTCAACAGATCCATCGGCTTTATACTTTCATTTAAGAATCCATTTGAAACCTAATGGTTTGCAACCTGGAGGGAGATCTACCAATTCCCAAGTATTTATTAAGCATTATGGATTTTATCTCACTGTTAATAGCCTCTTTCCAGAACGAACTATCCGGACCAGATAACGCTTCTTTAACAGTTGCTGATTCGTTTTCCAACATAAATGATAGAAAATCAGGACCAAAAGACTTTTTCACTCTTGCCCTTTTACTACGTCTAAGTCCTTCATCTTCAACTTGAGATGGACCTTTTGTAGATTCATATGTTCTCTTTTGAGAATTTACCTTATTTCCTGTCCTTAGCAGGAAAGATATTTTTCAAAGAATATTGCATTCCTTGATTCTATTTGTCTGTAGAGACTATCTTTCAAGATCTTTTTATCAAGAAAAGTACTTTTCACTCTTTAGACTAGACCTCTTGAAAATTCTTCTTATTGAATTTAAGAGTCTTAACATTTTAAAAGTTTCATCCTTGGTACATCTAGGTTTTGCAACCCAACGGTTCGCATAAGGAAGATCAACCATCTTCCTAATAGAGTAGGATGAATTTGTCCTTCAACTGTATACCACTTACAGTTTTTATAAATTTTCTTATTAAAATTTATACATTTCCTATCATTTCAAGGAAGTATATTCTTTAAAGAATATAACGTGTCTTGCTTAAGTATTTCTACTTTAGCCAGATACCCCCACAATTTAGGTATTTATAAAACAGCTTACGAACACTTCAAATTTGTTAGGAGTTTTTATCATCAAATAATCTTCCAAATATGTGATGATCCATTCTTTTAAACTGTTAACATTTTAACAGTTTATGTTAATACTTAGAAGTTCATATCAATAGAACTTATGTATTTCGCTTGTACCCCCACACTTGAGGTGTACCTCCACATATCAAATATTTTATGAATGTCCTAATTCATATTTAATATTTTCTTTTATGTGGAGTCATTTAATTGTAATAACCATGTTATCTACAATGTATTTCATCTTCTTGAGATGAACTGACGACATAGTCATAACTATGTTTTTAAGTGAGGTCTCTTCAACCATTTTCCTTGTTTGAAGAATACTGCATTGCCAATGGAAACGTAATCCATGGTTTTTGGGTCCTATCTTAACCTCTTTAGGTTTAGATATTTCTACCTATGCTAGGTATACCCACATAAGACGGAACTTATCAATAAGGAGTTCACCATCTCCTTAAAAGTTCTATCTTCTTTTTTTTTTCTGTGATTCAATTGATTTGAGTGAGTATGAAGCATTCATTTGATAAATAAGTATCAGCGTCCCAACAATTATTTTTCAAACGGTACTTCATACTAACCACCTCTATCACTACGAAATTCTTAATTGTTCATTAAGATGAATCACAAACCTTATTGTTTACTCAAAACTTTAAGGTTTTACTTTTACTTTTCCAAAAAATGAACTTTGCATTATCAAATGCAATCATTAATAGAAGTAAAGAACTATCTATTTACTATTTCTGGTTTGAACTGATTTCTACAAAAGAAATCACAATTGTTTTTGCGAATCAAATTTCATTTTAGGTAGTAATTTTAAATTAACTCGTCGACTTAGTGAATTTAAATTTACACGACCTAAATGAACACGCCATAACAATTGGAACACTTCAAACCAAGTAAATAAAATTTGAAATTTTATTCTTCGCACTTAGGCGGACAAACAATTACAATTTAAGTTAAGGAGTCCTTCAACAAGGTACCCTTTACTAACACAACAACCACATTTGGTCAGATCAACACTTATCCCGATAGACTAAGTTGCTCGAAGTTCAATGGAACATTTCTATCTTCGTTCATATTGGCTTGAAGAGGATTTCCATCTTGGTTGTTGATTCTAGGATGTCGACATTCCCTAGCCATATGCCCGGGTTTGCCGCAATTAAAACAACTACCTTTAACCTTCTTGGCGGACCTCTTCACTTTCCCGGTGTTCTTTCTCTTGTTTCCGGTACTTCTTTCTACCAAGTTCATTTGCGGTCTTTTAGTCACAATACACATAGTATTGTGCATCTCGAGAAAATCCCAAAGTTCTCTCGCGGTCTTTATGCCACAACATACCTTGTATTGTGCATAATCCAAGCCATTAAGAATATAATTGCGACACAAGAAATCGTTGTGATTCCATGTATCCAAGTCATTCTTTGCTTTGGATTCATCCTCGTCGGATATCAATGGTGGATATTCCCAAAGAAAATGCACCAATTTTAAAGTTGTCAAATAGACCAACATTTTCTGTTGCCACTTCTTAAAGTTCATCCCGGTAAGAATACCCGGTCTTTCTGCATGTACGAATACATGAGACGGATGGAGAGCATTAAGAGGTGCAACCCTTGAGGTTGTACGTGAAGGAGGTTTCTTACCATGAACCGGGTGAGACGGTGTAGCATTTTTGAATGTAGCGTCACCTTGAGAAGGAGGCGTAACATTCCCTTGACTGGAGGAGGAGACGTCTTTCTCATTTTCCATCTAGAAGATCTTGAAGAAGCGTAAACTACTTCTTACGATTGTTGGAACTTGTGTGTGGCTTCTTCAAAATTTAACGGAAAACTTGAAAGAAAAACTAACGGAAATTGGGAAAAAACAATTTAGGAAGTCGAGTCTTGTGTATCACAATTTCCGTAAGAAGTATTTGCCCCGCACAGGTGCTTACGGTTTAAATGGCAAACTTCTCGTGAGATAAAACGACTTATAATCACCAATAGGAGCACTCCAAATTGGTAACTCTACGAACTAATCACTATTTAGAACTTTGGACTTTGAAAGATTTGATGCAACAAGATGCCAATGATTTGGGTATGTTTTTCTATCTCACTAGAGGGTAGGAAGGGTAGAAATACAGTATGAGTAAATTGAAATTCGGAGGGGGAAGTATATAAGGAGAGTCAAAAGGTTTTGTGCCTTTTCCCTTGAAAAGGTGCAATCTTTCGAACAGCTGTGAAGGGCACGAGTCGTGCTAATTGGCACGAGTCGTGCCCACGACTCGTTCCCAAGCATTCCACTCGTTCTGATCAGAATTGAGCAAATGGTCATCAGAATCCCACTCGTGCTCACGACTCGTGCTCAGAGTCCCCACTCGTTCTGATCAGTTTGAGCCAAAAACTCATCACCCAAAAACACTGTTCAAACCCAATTTGATCCAAATGATCAAATTGATCTTTTAACTAACTTCTCGTTAAGTTACAAAAGACTATTGTCATTAATTCTCATTCACCCTAAATGGTTTTGAGATATTCAATGATTTTAGTAATCTACAACAAATGTAGAACACAATTTGTAACTAGTTCCGTTAACACATAACGAACTTCCGTTAGAAACTAGATCAACGTTAAGTTAATCTTAACTTTCCGTTATCCATTTCCAACATATATTTCAAATCACCATTAGCCACCACTATTGCCACTATCGTCACCACCGTGACCATTACCACCATATTCTCCTCTCGACTACATCATCACAACCATTAACATAACTTCATGACCACCGCTGCCGCTTACGACCAACACTGTCACTAGCCACTACTATCATTATGACCTTCACCGCCATTTAACCACCACTACCACAAACCCCCACCACTAACCATCACATCCATCATCACCATCACAACCATTAACATAACTTCATGACCATCGCTACCGCTTAACACCAACACCGTCACTAGCCACTACCATCAACATGACCTTCACCACCCTTTAACCACCACTACCACCAACCATCACATCCTTTGTCACCATCACCACCATCAAAGTCACTTGCCATTACCACTAACACTTATGACACCACCATCATTACAACTTCACCACGACCACCACCATTACTCACCATCACCATCGCCGCTACTATTTGTATCAAACTTGTTGTCTCGGATCAACTCGATTATACCCTTGCAAAGAAGTATTCATTTTAACGACTTTACTTAATTTACATTTAGCAAATAGCCAAATATCATCTGAATATATTTTTGTTAGACTTAGACTCCGTTTGCTTTGAGAAAAATATTTTTCGAAAAATATTTTTTTCATTTTTCTAAGTGAAATAACTTCTGAATTTCTCCTTCGTATTTCATTTTTCGAAAATTGTTTTTTTAACGACATCACCCATCCACCTTTCCAAACTCCCACCCTTTCTCCTAACCACTACCGAAACACCTAACCCACACCTCACCCTACCACCTCTCACCCGCACCCCACCCACCACACACCCCTCACCCCTACCCCATCCCCTCCACCCCCAACACCCTTCGTATTGGAGTTCTTTTTAATTTTTATGTGTGTATGATATCAACCCAAAAATCTATTTAGCATTATTATTTTAATTAAAAGTTTAATAAATTATTAAGTGCATGCTATAACTTTTTTCGTCTATTTATATATTTGAACAGTATAAACCGAGATACGAATATGGGCTTATCCGGGTCAGGCCCAAGTGGATTGGGCCATAAACATAATCCATCTCAAAGTTACGACATGGGCTTCTTGTACCTATCATCTCGACATCAACAAGGCCGACCAATGTTTACCAAGGTCCAGCAAGCACATATAAATTCCCCAACTATAAGGGCTGAGGAGACCTCCCTCGTATGCCGAGATCACCTCCATAGAGGACGAGGTGCCTTCCTCGGCCTTAACATTGTCAACGGGCTCTCCATACTACTCATCCCCTCCCCGACTCATCATTGACTGAGAGGTCATTAATGACGAGGAGAGAAAAGTTCGCACTCGTCATATCTCCATATGACGAGGAGACAAAATCATTCACCTCGGCATATCTTCAGGTCGACAGATCTTCATATGATGAGGAGACAAAATCATGCACCTTGGCTTAACTGCACATGACGAGATAAGGATTTTACCCTCCTCGGCTTTCCGGTAAGCAGCTCTTACAATCCTAGTCAAACAAGGATTAAGCAGTTATAATCCAATCAGGATTATACCCATCTATATCAATTCAAATCAAATGAGGACTCCATAACAGATATAATCCTCCTAGAATTATACCTTATCTCTTTACAGTCCCAATTCAACATGGATTCTGTCAATCCATCATCATAAATACAAGCCATAATTTCCATATTCTGGTACGTTACTTTTGATATTCTAAAACTCTGTCAATTTAGTTTCTCTCACTACAAACCGAGAACTTACTCTCACGCCAGAGGGCCTTCGCCGGTGAAGCCCCGGCTTAGTTTACGTGTTTTGTCTTATTTTCAGGCTAAGCAATCGCCGGAGCAAACCAATCGCTTGAATTTGGGCTGATTTGACGATTTTGGCATCATCAATTGGTTCCATTGCCGGGAATCGATTCAAACGCCCTTTGTTTGGCCCGGAAAAAGCTCGCTTGAAGCCATATTTCTTGTTGAATAACTTCTTGATTTGAACGGAAATAGCTGTTCCGTTTTGCTCTGTTCTTAATTTCGCCGGGTTCTGCAAATTTCGACCGGAATCTGCAAAATTCTTGCCTGGAACAATCGTGTTTGGCCGAATTTTTTGGTGTTGTTAAATCAAAGATGCAATTTCGTGTTAGCAGTCGAATTCTGTTCCGAACTTTGGCCAGAAAACTTGATTTGTTGGAGAATTTTCCATTTGGTAATTTGCTGTTCACAATCGTTAAGTTGCAATGGAAGACGGACGATTCGCTAATGTTACCAACGAGGAGCAGACCCAAACGAACGAGGTCCTACCTAACACCGAGGTGCTTCCTCCTCCACCTCAGCCCGAAGGACCACCTCCCCTCGCCATGACTCAACCATATCCCTCCTCATGATCTGTATTGCATGACAACTCCCTGGCCCTTTGCAACGTGGGGAATTGATGTCATCGGGAAGATAACCCCATCCGGAAGCAACGGACATTCTTTTGTTTTGGTCGCAGTAGAATACTTCACGAAGTGGGTGGAAGCTGCGTCTTACAAAGTACTTGCAGCCAAGAAAGTTGCTCGCTTTATAAAAGAACAAATCTTTTGCCGTTATGGGGTCCCGAACGAGATCATCTCTGATAACGGATCTCATTTTGAAGGGGAGACCGGTCGGTTGCTCACAGCGTATAGAGTCAAGCGCCATAAGTCATCGCCGTATAAACCGCAGACAAACGGTGCTGTTGAAGCCGCCAACAAAAACCTTGAGCGAATTATCAAGAAAATGGTCGAGCGAGGACGGGATTGGCCGGAGAAACTTCACCTAGCATTGTGGGGCTACCGCACTTCACTTCGGACTGCTACCGGTGCAACTCCATACGCTTTAACTTATGGAATGGAGGCTGTCATGCCAATTGAGCTAGAGATTCCATCCCTCAGGGTATTGCTTGAGAATGAAGTCAATGAGATCGACTGGCTCCAAAGCCGATACAATGAGTTGGCACTGTTGGATGAGCGCAGATTAAAGGCTATGGAGCATAACCGGGCATATCAGAAGAGAATGGCTCGTGCTTTCGACAAAAAGGTGAAATCTCGGGATATCAAGGTTGGTGATCTGGTCCTCAAAATGAAGCCATCGAATCAGAGCAGTGCGTTGGGCAAATGGGCTCCTGTCTGGGTTGGGCCGTTCTTGGTAAATAAAATCTTCTCCGGAGGAGCTATGCAGCTGAAAGATTTGGATGGCAACCCGTTCATGCACCCAGTCAATGGCGACAAGTTGCGGCGATATTATATTTGATCGAGTCTTCCCCCCTCTGTATAAATAAAAAAAAGTAAAAAAAAATGATGACAAATAAAAGGCGCAATAAAATTGTCCCAGATAAGACTGAAAACCTCTCAAAAGGCAATTCATGCAAAAATAAGGGACGCGCCCAGTGCTAAAAGAATATACCCAACTAGACTGAAAACCCTAAAAATGGGCAGTCTAGGTAAAAAACAGGGTTGCACCTTGTCCCCCTTCTATCTCCCCTTTCTTAAACACAAAAGTTAATTGAGTCGAACTACGGAGACCTGAGCCCCTTGGTTCTCTTTGTAAAAGGGGAACGTAGGCATCACTTATGGTTCGGTCTAAAATGCTGCAAAACCTCAAATCTTGTCAAATAAATGGTGCTTTCAATTTTCCAAAATGTGTTTTGATTATAGCTCCAAAGGTCTTCAAGGATTCATTATAAGTTAATATTCTTTTTGATGAGTTCAAGCACGGCCTGCTTTCGACTCATATAACCTGCTGCAAATAAAAGCAATAAATTTTCAAAATTCTAACATCTACTTGTGTCTGCAATAAGCGATTGAGGGATACTCATGTTCCATTCAATAATCTCTTTCTTATAAAATATACAAATAAAAGTGTCTCATATCTCTCAAATAAAGCGTCTAGGAGTTCGTTCCCGCTCCCGAACTTGCATCTCTACTCTTCCTTTTCCTCGGTCCCCGGGAGGTCCTTGGCCTAGGAATGTCGAATAAGTCAGTTCGAGATCGTCCTAGCTCGGGTATAGTGCGAGCCGGCGGATCGATCAGACCAGTCTCTCTCAAAGCTGCCCTAGCAGTCCTCTCTTGCCTCAAGGCCTCTCTGCGAGCTATCACCTCGGGATCATCTCTCATAGCAGCTCTCCGAAGCTCTTGCCTTCGATAATCTTCCGCAACATCACCAGTGACATCATCTGGGTTCCCCTGGGACTCTATATCTCTGAAAGATCGACTGGTCGGATAGTCTGCTCTAAGGTATTCCTGGCGGCGAGCCTCTATCATCAACTGCACGGGACCCCGTTGCTCCTCATACCAAATCAGATACTCTGTGGTCAAGAATGTAATCCCTTGGGCCTGTCGAAGGAGTGTCCGTGTAGGCAGGAAGCCCTCCAGAAAGGATCTGCTGAAAAACTGTATAGTCTGGGGCTCGGCCATACTCAGCGGAGCCCATATCGGTCATCGTCTCTCTCTCAAAGCTTGGGACAATGCTGCTGCGGATACTGCATCGCCTACTCACGAATGATGGGATACAGAAGGAAGATACATGCAACCCTGGCAGCCTGACTACCACCGACCCATCCTGAATGTATCTCATGGTCTGTAGCCCCCATGCCGGAATCCAAAAGCTCAGATCAGTAGTCCCATATCGAGTCAATCTCATCTGCCAGCTATCAGCAGCCGCATCTCTCAACATCCGGCGTTTCCCTGTCACCCAAGGCGTTGCTGCCTGTCCCTCTGGTAGTGGCATGATCAAACGCAACCTCTCGGAGAGCCATAAGGATAATAAACTGGGGCTGCCTGCACCCATGAAATCAGATCCTCCAGCCAGCCTGTCAATGCCATGATATGTCTCAGCTAGCAGTAGCAGTACTATATCCATCTCCCCCTGCCCAGACTGGATTTGGTGAAGGTTCACACCTCGATCACCTCTGAGTTGTCTAACAATCTCCAGCAAGGTACCCGGGCAGACTCCGATGTACCCACAGAAATAATGGGCCGACAGGGTAATCAACATAAATATATCCAGAGATGTCGAAAGGTCGAACAACTCTGGACTAGAAAGACGTAATCTGGCCATCCGGGTCAAGTCTATAATCCTATCATCAAGAATCATGGGTGCTACCTGGTCTGCTGGTAAGCTCAGAAAGGCTGATAAATGCTCCGTGTCGATTGTCCGTCCACAGGGAAATGCTACGATCTTTGCCTCGCTCAACTGTCCCAATGCTCACGAAATCCTCCATGGTTGGCGTCAAATCATTGTATGACAAAGTGAATACATGTCGCTCCGAGTCCCAAAAGCAAGAAGCAGCTCGGAGCAAATTCCAATCAATCCTCCAGTCTTTCAAAGACCAAATGCATGGCACGCCGTACCTCTTATCAATAAGTTTCCTATGTTGCTTCTGGTGAAAATGCGAAATTTCAATGAAGTCTTGGTGAAATTGATGCTCCCGAGAAGTTACTTCTTCGTTATAACGCTCCATTGTAGTTGAAAGTTTCAATCTTGATCAAAGAAATTGTTTGTCTCTCAAACTGGGGCTGCTGGGATTTTTATCTTGAAAAAGGCAGTGTCTGCAAATGAATTCGGAGTTGATTTAAAAAGGCCTGTTACAAGCTTTCTTTAGCCGTGCGACAAAACTCGCCAGGCTGGCATGGCATGTCGGGCGACACTTCTTGTCCACATCAGACACCAGCAAGGTTGCTGCAAGCTTGTCTTCCCAAAGTACTCCCCGACTTGCCGTCGCTGCAATACACCTCCCATATACACATACTCACACATATTCACCCCGTATACCCAAAATGCAAATGCCCGGGAGAGGGTTTACTTCATCTCATACACCCCTGTACACACTCACTTGATACAGATTCAACACCTCATCTCATGTACAAATCCGGCAAAGCCGATCATTCAATGCAATCATCATCCCATTTTTAAAGCGGATGGACTCGTGCAATCAAGTTAACAAATAATCTTGTATAAAGTGCGCTAACAAAGTAGCATAGTCGATTTTAGAGCCTGGAGTGTTGTGTATTTTCCCCCCGTAGGGTACAATAATCAAACAAGCATAATTGTATCATGAGGATTGCCCCTCAGATCAAATCTGGACAAAGATTTCAAATCCTGCAGCCTCCAAACAAGGTTCGCCAAAAAGAGTTTCAGCTGCCTCAATCTCCAAGCAACAGTGTTCATCAGTCTCGGTGACAGCAAAGTTCATCTGGTTTGACAATCATCAAAATCATGTGTTGGACAGAGTATCTTCATCAAAAGCCCATTCTCATCAGCAAATCATCATCAAAAGATCTCAGGTCCATACCTCAAGACAAAAATCCTCGGGTCCGTCCCTATCGTCATCAAAGCTCGCTGCACCGGCACAATCTTCATCAAAGCCGTCGGCACATCTTCATGGCTTGCGATTAGCCTGTCTTTAGCAAAGCCGCTACCTGGCACAATCTTCATCAAAGCCATTGCAAGCACAATCTTCATCAAAGCCCGCTGCACTAGCACATCTTCGTCAAAGCCCGTTTGCACCGGCAGATCATCACCAAAGCCCGTTGCACCGGCATGTCCTCATAAAAAGCCCGTTTGCACCGGCAGATCATCACAAAGCCCGTTTGCACTGGCACAATCTTCAGCAAAGCCCGCTGCACCGGCACAATCTTCATCAAAGCCCGTTTGCACCGACAGAACATCAACAACAAAGCCCGTTGCACCGGCAGCTATTCATCCAAGCCCGTCCTACACGGCAAGTCCTCATCATAACTACAGGTAAGCACAGCACAGGTATGAAAGCATATCTCTACCATTGTTGTCCCTGGCATCTTCCTGTATGTCCCTTAAAAGTCAAAGTTTTGGGTGACTACCGCATAGTCAAAGTTTTGGGTGACTACCGCATAGTCAAAGTTTCGGGTGACTATCGCATAGTCAAATTTCGAACTACGATCTGGCTTGATTCCCTCCTAGGGATATGTAGGAATCCTTTCCAAAAAGGTCTAGCCATCCAGCCCATCAGCCGCTCATTGGGTTTGGGTTCCTTTTTATAGACAACCTCACTTCTTTCATAAGTGACGTTGCCGAGGGGCTCTGTAAGTACGCCAATCCAATTCGCGACCCTTTAAAAGTGCTTTTTAATGTAATAAAATTGCACTAGGGGCGTTTTGGTAAATTTCCGGTCCATTCCGAGACTTTCGGAAACTTTTTATAAGTTTTTTTGTGAAGGAAGTGCCTTTAAGTCATTTTTCCAGGCAAAAGGACCTGCAAGGAATTACCAGTTTTGGACCTATTGGGAATTACCTAGGAAGGTTCCAGAACAGGTCGTTGGCGCCAGAAACGGTTACATGGCCAGTCAAGTCATGCGACACAACGAGCCAAGGAAAACCGAAGCGGAAGGTCGTACGACACAACTCGCCCTCATCAGCAGCCTATAAATGAGACCCTCCCCCTCTCATTTCTGGATCCCTCTTTTGCATACTGTTACTCTGCCCATTTGGTTGCGTAACACACAGAGCCAAACATACAAAACCCTTTCTCTCTCTCATACCCAAATCTCTCCAATCCTCCCTCAATTCAATCCAACTCACCCACTACCACTTAGATCCTCAATCCACCACTCCTCCCAAGCTCAATTCGTCTCAGAAGCTGTTTGTTGAAGGGTTCTATACCTGATTTGGTATTGAATTCGTGGATCTTCAAGGGTAACTAATCCCTTCCTTCCTTCTCTCTCATATTATCTGATCTCTTTCATAATTCAAGCAATTTATCTTCATTTGATTTAGTAATTCGACTCTATCTGTCCTAATTACTGAATCACAATCGCCATCTCTCTGTTTAATTGATCTGTTTGATATTATCTCATGCTCATGGTTGGATCTTAATATAATTATGGTTTGCTTCCCAAGGGAGTGTGGATCTCCCCATATCCACACCCCCTTGATCGATTAGTCATTGATTTATGCATTTCCGAAATTGAATTGGTGATACAATTAGGTCTGGATTGATTTCCGTTTCTTCTGTGTTCAATCTGTAAGGTCTCTGCAGATGGGCAACCTGTGTCACGCGACACAACTTGCTGGGCTGGATCCTGTGTCACGCGACACATCTAGCCAGGCAGGTTCTGTGTCACGCGACACATCTTGCCATTGTGCAGAGATTCTTTTTCAGTTGTAATCTGTTTTGAGATCTGTAATTGGGATGTGGCCTCTCTTACCAAATGGTTCACGAGTTGTAATTATCTCATTTAATAAATAAAATCCATTTTATCACATATTGTCTTACATGTTTGCACACACTTTGAATGTTTTGGATGTTTGTTGAAAGACTCGTGTAAACGAGGCGTGTTGGGTGAACTCTCGGTTCTTCCCAATACGTAACCTGACCCCCGAACCCTTTTCTCTATTTTCAAAAGGTTTTTCAAAGTGTACCTTAAACATGGCGTGACGACTCCCATTTTCCCAATTTTCATAAAATTGAAAATTTCGGCGAGCGTACATTCGAACATACATGGAGCGACACGGACACGTGGCAACCTGTTCATATTCTCATAAGCCGAGGACGAGATGACTTTCTCCTCGACCTAAGCCGAGCTAGAAAGTCGGGGGCCACTGAACAGTATAAATCGAGATACGAACATAGGCTTGTCCGGGTCAGACCCAAGTGGATTGGGCCATAAACATAATCCATCTCAAAGTTACGACATGGGCTTCTCGTACCTATCATCTCGGCATCAACAAGGCCGACCAATGTTTACCAAGGTCCAGCAAGCACATATAAATTCCCCAACTATAAGGGCCGAGGAGACCTCCCTCATATGCCGAGATCACCTCCATAGAGGACGAGGTGCCTTCCTCGGCCTTAACGTTGTCAACGGGCTCTCCATACTACTCATCCCCTCCCCGGCTCATCATTGAACGAGAGGTCATTAATGACGAGGAGAGAAAAGTTCGCACCTCGTCATATCTCCATATGACGAGGAGACAAAATCATTCACCTCGGTATATCTTCAGGTCGACAGATCTTCATATGACGAGGAGACAAAATCATGCACCTCAGCTTAACTGCATATGACGAGATAAGGATTTTACCCTCCTCGGCTTTCCGGCAAGCAACTCTTACAATCCTAGTCAAACAAGGATTAAGCAGTTATAATCCAATCAGGATTGTACCCATCTACATCAATTCAAATCAAATGAGGACTCCATAACAGATATAATCCTCTTAGGATTATACCTTATCTCTTTACAGTCCCAATTCAACATGGATTCTGTCAATCCATCATTATAAATACAAGCCATAATTTCCATATTCTGGTACGTTACTTTTGATATTTCGAAACTCTGTCAATTTAGTTTCTCTCACAACAAACCGTGAACTTACTCTCACGCCGGAGGGCCTTCGCCGGTGAAGTCCCGGCTTAGTTTACGTGTTTTGTCTTACTTTCAGGCTAAGCAATAGCCGAAGCAAACCGATCGCTTGAATTTGGACTGATTTGACGATTTTGACATCATCAATATTAATAATTAGATAAATCTTAGTTGTCTCGGATCAACTTGATTATACCCTTGCAAAGAAGTATTCATTTTAACGACTTTACTTGATTTACGTTTAGCAAATAACCAAATACCATCTGAAATATATTTTTGTTAGACTTAGACCCGTTTATTTGGAGGAAAATATTTTTCAAAAATATTTTTTTTTATATATATTTTTCTAAGTGAAATGACTTCTGAATTTCTGCCATTTCATTTTTCGAAAATTGTTTTTCAACGCCATCACCCATCCACCTTTCTCCCACCTTTCTCCTAACCATCTAACCCACACCTCACCCTACCACCTCTCACCCGCACCCAACCCACCACACACCCCTCACCCTACCCCATCCCTCACCTCCCATCCCCTCCACCCCCACACCCTTCGTATTGGAGTTCTTTTTAATTTTTATGTTTGTGTGATATCAATCCAAAAAATCTATTTTAGCATTATTATTTTAATTAAAAGTTTAATAAACTAATCTAAAAAAAGAGTTTTTATTTTGATTTTGTTATATTAAGTGCATGCTATATTTTTTTTCATCTATTTATATATTAATAATTACATAAAGCTTAGTATAAAAATGTTTACTTTTTTGTACAAGAGATTGTATTAATATTTTTGGTAAAAAAATAGTGTATTTTTTATAAATATTATTTTTCGAAATTAGATAATAATAATAACACTTACTCCCTCCGTCCCACTATACTTGACACTTCTTTCCATTTTGGGCCGTCCCACTATACTTGACACCTTCCAAAAATAACCAAGTTTTTATATTTTTATATTCACTCTACCCCACCACTCATTCTCTCTCTTCATTTTCTACCACATATTTATTCAATCAACACTACTATTTACCCCACTCATTCTCTCTCTTCATTTTCCACCACACATTTTTTTTATTTTATTCTTTTTCCTTGGTTTTTGAACCCACCCCTTGGGTGTCAACTATAGTGGGACGGAGGGAGTATATTTTTTTTACTTCCTCCGTCCCAAAATAAATGATCATTTTTCATTTCATCAGACAAATTAAAAAAAAATCAACTTCTTGTTAGTTATAATAATTAAGGTGAATGAAAATCTTTGTTATTCACTTTTTAAACTTTTATTTTTGCAAAATACTCCCTCCGTCCCATTAGTAAAAGGAAAATTACTGTAGACGCGTAGAATAAGGAAAAAAATAATGATATAAATGTTGTGAGTGTAAAAGTAAAATAGGAGAGAGAATGAGTGAAGGGAATAGTGAATTATAATGGTGTTGTGAGTATTAAAATAATGTAGGAGAGAGAATGAGTGGAGGGAATAGTAAAGATTCCTTTCCATTTTAAGAAGTTTGTGGTTTGTAATGGGACGACCAAAAAGGAAAGTTTGTGGCTTGTAATGGGACGGAGGGAGTATATATTACTAGTAAAAACCCGTGTCCGAGAACACGTTTTTTTTTTTAATTAAGTCCGTGTCCGAGGACACGGTTTTTTTTTTTTAAGGGCAAAATGGGAAAGGGACAACTTAGTGAGGACAAAATGGAAAATTTGACACTTGATACTGTTCATAGTACTGTAGCACCCCGTTCCCATTTATACTGTAGATTTGATGTGTTAGTTATGTGTTCGATATTATTGAATTATTACAATTATATATCTTTATTGAAATAAAAATCTTTAAAATTGCATCTTCATAAATTATTAAAACTTTTTTTTATTCTTTTTATCTAATTTGTCAAACTTATTTGCTTGTTTATGCCGTTTGTTTAACTATCGCCCGAATGTAACACTATTTCCAAGTTAAAACGTTTAGCCCAGAACATGAATCAACAATTTTTTATTAAATTAAAACAGAGGACAAGGCCCAGGCCCAGGTTCATGTCCAACAGATATGGGCTACTACAAGGGGTAATCCTGGCCCATTTAATGAAATCCAGAGAGTTAAACGAGGTAGTCAAGAACCTGAGCTGAGCCAGTAAATAGTGCCACATACTTCAAAACAAGTGATTAAGAGTAGGTCTCCGGAAAAACGCGTTTCTCAATACCATAAGTTATGGAGAAACGTGTTTTTCCAAAAAAAAAATTATAATTTTTTTTTTGTATTCATTAAAAAAAATTCTGGATATCCTTTCAAAAGGTTCTGGATATTTTTTCAAAAGGTTCTGGATATCCTTTTTTTTTTTTGCATTCATTAAAAAAACTTCTGAATATCCTTTCAAAAGGTTCTGGATATCCTTTTTTTTTTTGCATTCATTAAAAAAACTTCTGGATATCCTTTCAAAAGATTCTGGATATCCTTTTTTTTTTTTTTTTTTTTGCATTCATTAAAAAAACTTCGGATATCCTTTCAAAAGTTTACGGATATCCTTTCAAAATGTTACGAATATCTTTTTTTTTTTTTTTTTTTTTTTTTTTTTGCATTCATTAAAAAACTTCTGGATATCCTTTCAAAAGGTTCTGAATATCCAGAACATTGAATGTTGATATCCAGAATTTCAGAATTCACTCAAAATCAATATCATTAGAACCAAATCCACCCAACATATTCAAACCCGAATCATATTCCACCAAAATACTCAAGTTATACTCAACAAATCATTCAATCAATGGATCTATTCAAACAAAAATCACTAAATATGGGTAAAAATGTACATAAGAAAACAACTATTGTGAAGAGAGTGGTGGTGATTCTCGAGGGCCTTTACAGGTTCCCAATTCTGGCAACAGGAAAACCTATTGGCGGTCAGCTTCGTGGTCGTCTTCTCGTGGGTCTCTGCCACCCCTTAACCCTGACGGTGGGAAAGAGGGTTTAGATCCAAATGGGCATAATGGGGGGTTTAATAGGAAATTTCCCGCATTAACGCCTAGATCACATAGTAAGGCTCGCTCGTGTTTGCCGCCATTACAGCCGCTAGCTATTGCTCGCCGGAGCTTGGATGAGTGGCCGAAAGCTGGTTTTGATGATGTTGGAGAGTGGCCACTTCCTTGTACTCCTGGTGGTAAAGACTTGAATAATGGTGGCGAGAGGTTAGAGAGAGAAAGGGAGAGAGGAGTGAGAAGCTGTGAGGTCTGTGTGATATCCAGCCAAGTCAAGGTCATGGAAAAAACCCGTTTCTCGATAAATTATGGAGAAATTTCTCCCTAGATTTTGTGAGTGATTAATATTAATTTGATTTGAGCTGAGCTGAATTTCACATATATTAAATTAATTGTGACCGTCCATTCACCATCGGATAGAGAGACTTGACAAATTATAAACTGTAGTATACTTGAGGGGAGGAGCAAATATATTGAGTTTGAGCTAGACGTGTCCATTTTATAAACCGAACCGGGCAACCGGGAGGTTGAAAACCGGTCAAAATCGGGTAAAACCGGTCAACGGCGGTTAACCGGAACCGGCTAACCGAAACCGGTAATTGGCCGGTTCGATTAAGGTTGAGAATTTTGAAAAACCGGTCAACCGCCGATTAACCGCCGGTTTTTGACTTGCTCGGCCGAGCAGAACCTTCCAGTGTGTTAATTTCCAATGAAGGTCATGCTCGGCCGAGCATAACGCCAGAACATATTCCAACGGCTACTTTTTCAAAAACTAGCCGTTATTTCTAAAAATTAGCCGTTAATTTTTAACTTGGGCAGTCAAAAATTAAAAAAAAATGTTTTTTTGCCTAATTTACTAACTATAAATATCACCTCCCTCCTCCCATTTTATTTTCACATTATTTCTCTCTACTCTTTCTCTTCTACTCTCAAATATTCACATATACTCTCACCCTCATCCAATTTTCAGTTAAATATTATCCCATTTTCAGTTAGTTTTCTAACGGAATTAGTGTTTTTCTTCATTTTCATCCATTTTTAAGCTCCGTTTTGTTTCCAAACTTCATTTTCTCTTATACAAATGGCTGCAAATCAAAGAAGAAGCAATTTAGGCAAGTCCATTGTTGATTCTTCCTCCCCCAACGATGATTTTGATCATCAAAATCCAAATATTCAACAAAATGAGGAAGAAGAACAAGTTGAAATTGAAAGTGGTAATGCTAGGAGTGGTAGAGGCAGCCGAGCTAGGGGAGGTGGTCGGGGTCGGGGACAACGACAACCCCCTAGAGAAAGAGAGCCACAATCCGATACCTTCGCCATCCATTTCACCAAAAGAAAAATTACTGCCGAGGATGATTATAATTTTCGAGCATGTTGCAACTATTGTAATGCGACTTACGCATTCAAAAGAGGCGGAGGGCATGGGACGCTCAACGGGCATTTGGCGGCAAAACATTCCGAGAAACTTGGCATTTCCGCTTCGCAAACTCAATTACAATTTCAACGTAGTTCGGGTTCGGGTGCACAAGGTTCGTCTTCCCCTTCTTCCGTCCTTTTTAAATTTGACAAGTGGGTTTATAGGGATGAACTAGCCAAATTTATTTGCGTTAAAGGCCTTCCTTTTAATTTTGCGGATTGTGATTTTTATGAAAATTTTGCTCGCCTTTCTTTGAACCCCGCCGCCACGAGAGTACCACGTACGAATCTCGTACGTGATATTACTAGAGTGGTTGAAAGATATAAAAAAGATTTGATTGGTGTTTTATCAAAATTAGAAAATAAAGTTTCAATTTGTGCCGATGGTTGGAGTGATCATTGGCAAAGAAATACTTATTTGGACGTTACTTGCCATTGGATAGATAATTCATGGAAAATCCAAAAAAGATTAATTGTTTACAAAGATTTTGAGCCACCGCATTCCGCGGAAAATATTTGTGCGAAATTGCTTGAGATTTTTCTTGAATATGGTATTTTAAATAAAATATTTACTATTTCATTTGACAACGCAAGTGCTAATACGGCTAGTTTGCCCGATTTAATTACCGTTTGTCAACCCTCACTTGGGGGTAAGTTTTTTCATATTAGATGTTTATGTCATATAATTAATTTATGTGTTATAGATGGTTTAGATGCATTAGAAACTCATGTTAAGCCAATTAGACGAGCTCTTCAATTTATTTCAAAAAAAAAAATTCTAATACAAAAAAATGGATAAGGTTTTTAAGAAGTAAAAGTGTGCCGGACAAATATTTTACTTACGATGTTTCAACTAGGTGGAATTTCACCTATAAAATGTTAAGCGATGGTTATGCTTATAAAGATCTCCTAACGCAATTTTTTATGTCAATTGGCTATAATGAACCTCTATTTACTCATCATTGGAATGCATGCATTAATTTATGTGAATTGTTAAAGATTTTTAATACCGCTACTTTGGCTTTTTCGGGAGTTTATTATCCAACTTCCGTTTTGGTGCTAGAGCATTGTATTGCAATTGTTACTATTTTTGACAATTTAAAAGATTGCCCTATTTTAAACCAATGCATTTTTAACATGAGACAAAAGTGGCTTAAATATTTTAACACTATTCCGTCTCTTTTCTTGGTTGCAAAGTTATTAGATCCCCGAGTTAAATTAGATGATTTAGAGTCCATTATAACTTATTATTATATGAAATTATATCCCGATGGTGACGGTAGTTATGAACTTCCGTCAATTATTGTTAATGAGTATAATGTCTTATATGGAAACACTTCTCAAAGCCAACAACATGAAGATGATTCCTCTACTCCCCAACCAAGTTTTACTAGTGGGGATTCATATAGTTTTATTACAAATTTGTATAGTAAAAAATATGGTCCTTCTCGAGGTTCATCTTCATCATCATCAAACCTTCCCGTGGAGTTAGAAACGTATTTCACTACAAACTTTGAATTAAATCAAGATCCAAATTCAAATGAATTTGATATTTTACAATGGTGGTCAAGAAGGAAAGACATTTATCCTATACTTTCCATAGTTGCTAAAGTGAAAATGTATTGGATTAGAGCGGAAAAAAGGCAACAAGACGTTCTCAACTAACAAGTGAAAACTTGGAACATCAAAATAGTAAACTTAAGTTCAAAATAGTCTTATCTATCTAAAAAAAAATTGAAAAAAAATAAAATTAATATACTACATACAAAGTTAACGAAAACTGTTAAAAAAATTAACTGAAAAATGATATGCTCGGCCGAGCACTACTATATGACTCGGCCGAGCAACCCTCAACCCCTAAACCCTAAAAAGGTTGCTCGGCCGAGCAACACCAAAGACTCGGCCGAGCAACCCTCAAAACCCTAAACCCTAAAAGGGTTGCTCGGCCGAGCAACACCAAGGACTCGGCCGAGCAGATCCAAACCGTCAAACCGGAGGTTAACCGGATAAACGTTAAAACCGTGAACCGCCTAAACCGTAACCGGTTTAGCCGGTTAGGCGATTCGATTCCGATTGGACTTTCCAAGGTTGAAAATCGCCGGTTAAAAACCGACTAACCGCCGGTTTAACAAACCGGCCACCTCTGACTTTGAGCAAATCAAAATTCAAGACACTCAATTTGGTTCCAAGTAGCTTGCACTCCTGTGAATTAGATATTTGGCCCTATTTGGATAGGTTGCCTTTTTTATGGTTTGTAATTTTTTATTTTTTTATTATATTCATTCTCTCTGAGGTCATTTTTTCCCTATATACTATCTATTTTCTACTTGTGATGTAATTATTATAGAAATATTAAGAAAAATTAAGGTCAGGTTTGATTTGACTTATTCCAAAGTGATTATGACTTATGACTCTTCATAAGTCATTTTTGAACCGTTTAATTTCATTTTAAGTAAAATAAGTTATGTACAAGCCAAATAAAGCACAATTCCCCTTATAAGTCATAAGCATTAAATCAAGTGCTGAATCAAAAAACACGTATGTACAGTATATATATATATATAAAATAAAATAAAATAATAATAATAAATTAATAATAATAATATTAAAATAATAATAATAATAAATAATAATAATAATAATAATAATAATAAATAATAATAATAATAATAATAAATAATAATAATAATAATAATAATAATAATAATAAATTAATAATTAAAAAAATTAATAATAATAAATTAATAATAATAATAATAATAAAATAATAATAATAATAAAATAATAATAATAATAATAATAATAAATAATAAAATAATAATAAAAATAATAATAAAAAATTAATACAAATAAAATAATAATAATAATAATAAAATAATAAATAATAAATAAAAAAATAAAAAATAAAAAATAAAATAAAAAAATAAAAAATAAAAAAAATAAAAATAAAAAAATAAAAAAATAAAAATAATAAAATAAAATAATAAAATAATAATAAAATAATAATAATAATAATAATAAAATTATTATTATTATTATTATTATTATTATTATCATTATTATTATTATTATTTTAGTCTTTATAATTTCATTCAACACTTTTTCAGCTTATTAATTAAACAGTCATACTTACTTATGACAGCTCATCAGCACTTCAAAAAAACTAAATTAAACAGCATCATTCATCAGCTCATCAGTCATAAATAATAAGTCATCAGCACATATCAATAAACTAAATCAAACGACCTAAATATCCAAACAATTGCAATTTAACAGTACAAACTCTCAATTCCTCAATTTGTATGCTATACTAGTATTCGTGTGCCCGTGCCAATGGCACGGGGATGATATCAAAATGATCAGTACTAAAAATACAGCGCAACATTTGAAAGTAGTGACTTTTTTTACTATTTATATAATTTAATCGAAGATACAAAATGTTTAAATGTTTATGCATAGTCACCCACACTGTTTAGGCATGTTATGGATTTACCCTTCTTCTGAACATCCAAAATTTCAGTTTCATGTGGAGTAAAGCTACAATCTTCTTATTAGAAATTTAGGAGCTGAACATGATCTGTGCTATCAACAAACAAATACGAACAAAGAATATTGATAATTTTACCCCAAATATGACATAACTGAGTTCAAAAACTGAATACAAATCAAAACGAAGAATACATCAAAATTGAAATAAGAAATAAATACAAAGAGAAATATTCATAGAAAAATATGGGTAAATGTAGATTCACCATAGTTAGGTAAAGAAAAAAAAAGCTATGGTATCATACTACCTATGTCCCAAAACCTCTGTCCCAAAATGAACGTAATCAATTTAAAAAATATAGGCATTCATTTCTGGACCGGATGGTATATAATTGTCAAAAATTAAGAACAAAGACAGAAAGAAGAAATTTCTCATAAATTAAGTGATATATATATATATATATATATATATATATATATATATATATAACCGCTCTCATTAAGTTAAAAATAAACATAATTAAAAGGGGGAAGAGCGAGAGAGAGAGAGAGAGACAACCGTATGTTCAACAAATGCCAACCTTCAATCATTTGTAACTCATAGCCGGTTGTTGCATTGGAGGAACCTTTCCCATTATTTTCCATGGAAGGTAGCCTAAGGACTTGAAGTTGGTCCATTTTGTCCTCGTATAGAGTGCCTCCTACAACTTTGACAATTGCATTTTATTTGCCATAACAAAATTCTTGTACACCCGCAACGAACAACTAATAAGAAAAAGAGTCAACAATTTATTGCATGACAAATGATGTTCATGCCATGAAAGCATCCAAATTAACATATTTTTGTGGTACAGAATGGTTACAAAGGTAGTTGAGAGAAGGCATCCAAATTATTATATTCAGTACAAAACCTCAACAAAACATATACCTTCAAACTGGCATCCAAACTCTAACACTATCAAAACCAATGCATTAAGTCACTTAGCTTAAGGAGGCTGTACACTTAAAAAGTCATTAACGCCAAAACAATACATCACGCTCTGAAGTATCAAAAATACAAAACCTCAATAAAAAACGACAACAATTCGAAACAAATTAGAAAAAAGTAAATTGAAAAAGAACAAATTAAACAAATAGAAGGACGTATCATTGTTTACCTGGATAGATCATCCGTCGTTGCCTCTCTACACCGACATCGTACATCAGCCGCTCCCTGTTCTCCACTGTCATCGTACATCAGTCGCTCCCTTTTCTCCACTGACATCGTACCTGATGGAATTCGGACATCAGTCACTCAAAGTGGTTGCCTTTAAAGTGGACTTCAATTATCTTTGCAACACTGCCACTTCAAAATTCTATGTAATACCCTTAACAATTCAAATGAGGTAAAAAAACTTGATTAACTTAAATATCAATTGAGCAAGATATTCATAATAAAATTAACTCAACAGTCAATCAATGCATATGCAAAAACAGAAACAATGGATTTTCATAGACTACTATCTCAGTTCCACAATGAATATCCAAAAAAAAATCAAATTTACTGTTAACCAAGAGAATTTGATTTTATTTTGAGACAGAAAAAGCACTTAAATCACGGTGCAAAGCAAACAAAGGCCTTTTCATAAGCAAATTAATATATAAATATTCATTCAAAATAACATTAAATAAAAAGTATTATACGAACAAACAAAAACAACTTTTTCAAGAAAAACAGAGCTAACCCTAATATATTAGCTACCAAAAATTAAGTTTTTTCTTATGATTTTCGAATACTCTCTCCGTCCCACACAACGAAAATCAAGAGTTTTTTTGAGACGGAGGAGTATTTGTAATATTCTCAAGTATAGAATCAAACCAAGCAAACTTGAACAAAGTGAATCTCTTTTCAAAACAACAAATGAAAGAAGAAATCTACTGATTTTAGGAACATGTAGTAACAACATCATCAATTAAAGCCAAAACAACAACAAAAATCATATACAAATTAAGATTTATCTTATGATTTCCAATACTCTCTCGGTCCCACACAACAAAAATCAAGAGTTTTTTGAGACGGAGGAGTATTTGTAATATTCTCAAGTATTACACTTTCAATCACTTTGAATGCATGAAGAATCAACAAAAACTGCTGATGAGGTTGCTGATGATGTTCTGAAGCAACAACAACAACAGAAGTCTCAAAAACAGGCTATGGAAAATGAGGAAAACAATAGTCCAAATGGTTGATCAGTTTGATGTTGCTAAAGTTTGGTTTCAAGTCTTAGATTCTGGGAAATTAAATAGTGATGCTTCCTTAGATCAGCATGGGAATAGTTGGATTTTGCTTGATTTCTGGTTGTTGTGGCAAGATATGTGCAAGATGTTGAATATGGTGGAAGGTTCAATGGGTAGCAATGATTCAGTAGTTGGCTTGGTTGCAGTTTTGAATGGGGTTAGTCTGAATGCGGTTTTGTATATGGATGGTTTGAATACAGTTAACTTGATGAGGTTTATTTTGGCTGCGGTTGAGCTTGGCCAGATGCGGTTTAATTGGTCAGTGGTTAATGGATAGCAGTTAGATGGATCATAGTTTGTAAGTGTATAAGAAGGTTTATAAGTAGTTTTGGAAAAGGTATAATGTTTGGTATAGAAAATACAGCTGTAGATGAAATAGAAGAAGGGGAAATAGAGGAGACTAAAGGTGATCAGTTGTGTGAAGAAAATGGGCAGCATACAGAGGATATAAATGATAATGTGCTGAAGGAAACTGGTAATGAGGGGATTATGCAACATACTTCAAAACAGGTTACTGAAAGAATTCTGAATACTGAAAAGAACTGAAAAGGGTAATTTTGAAAATAGTTTTGTCAAACAAATGGATGTTGCCTGATTTTGTTTGGAAATAATTGAGTTGTCTTTTACTATTCATATCAATTCAATTCTCGGATTACCAGATACACATATTGCATTTGATTTCAAATGATACTCTCTACAAATAACACATTCTAACCCTTAATCCTTTCTTTTCCATTTCACTATTTACAGATCTCATTACCCTTTTCAATTAGGTTTCAATGTTGCTTTCATGGTGGATGGATAACCTTCTACTTTAGATCACATTGTTCTTGTCCCTCTTTCTTTCTTTCTATACTCTTTGAATCTCTAACATTCAATTCTTTCAAATTCTTCGATAATGGCGACCAAACCTTCTTCAAAACCCATAAAGGATATGTCATCAACTCTACCGACGTCTCCATGCTTCTTATCTACTTGTACCATACCACACATGCTGTATCTGTGAAATGTGAATGTTCCAGCCGGGGACCTTGTATGAGGCTCTCCCCTCAACCCCCACTCAACAAAAGGAACAGCTTCATTGATATGCTTATTGTGAAAGAAAGAATCTAACTAAGATATAAATGTTATTCATTAATGATTATTGTAATCAATTTTAGCATTTTGTGAGAATCAATATTGACATCAGAGTTAATGCCACGTATATGATTCCAGGCATTAAGATTAGGAGCTGAGCCAGGTCTTGTTAGTTGAGCCCACAAAGAACTAAGATTGCAAATGTTCAAAGCTCACAAACCTGTCGAGGTGAGCTCATTCGAGTGAAGCCGAGTTTTTTTAAGTGGAATAGAGTGGCTTGGCTCAATTGGATGACCCTAAACATTGTACTACAAATTAAATTTTCATGGTTTTCAATATTTTATTTTGTTTACGCTTTGATAATTTTTACTTGATACATTCTAGTACTTTAATATATCAAATTTCATTTGATTCACTCAAAAAAATCCTAGCTCCACCCCTTCCACCAGTGTTTTCCAAATACTTCAAGAAAACATTGCACAAACTACAAACCCTCCATCCAAAAATAAATATATGAAAAAATGAAACACGCACACACTTGTACGCTCACATGTATCCAATTTTAATTTTCAAAACCCAATGTAACCATTTGTAAGACCAATAATTGACCTAACTTATTTAATTGGGGTATCATCGATAAAATCACCGCCATTTTACGGAACACGGCAAGTGCAACTATTCCTAACAAAAATACGGTTTCAAAAAGCAATTATATGAACAAATCATATACAAAGAGTTCAATTTAGTTCAGATTCATGGCAAATAGAACCAAGAGATAACTGGAACATCGCACTAAGCAACAACAGTAAAGAAGATGCTGAAGTTTGGGTTAGGCAAACACACAAACAGGTGGAGTGCACTCACCAAATTCGGAAACAAAGAATGATAAACCAACCAAAGCAAAGAGAATGTACCTTATAGAGTTCACGGTGAGTTGAGGCGGATGGAGGGGCCGAGCGCTGAATTACATGACCGTGCCGGCGAGATAACGAAGGAGGTCCATTATTTAAACAGAAGCAATGAAATAGGAATCCAAACGAAGGAGGTCCATTATTTAAACAGAAGCAATGAAATAGGAATCGAAGTAGGGTATAGAAGAATTTGTCAAAATCCAAATCGATTTGCATCAGGAGAGGGGGGTTGAGAACCCGAAAGGGGAGTTATACTGAAATCGAAATCCATGGAGAAGAAGTAAAAGGTTGTCCTTTTTCCAATTCTCAACCGGAGCTGTAGAGAGATTTAAGCGAAGTCTCGAAGAAGAATGATCTTTTGAGATGGGTCCTCTCTGTGAACGCGTAAAGCAAAGGTAACACCGGCGCGAATTGTTGGCGGTGCAAGAGGTTGGCGAGATGTAGAATGAGACGCAAAGTGAATAGAGGGAAGGGAGATACAGAGACAGAGGAGAAATGGGGAGAGTACGGGAGTGGAGCGGTTGCCTGAGAAGAATAGAGGGGAGGGGGTCGCCGGAGAGACGAAGTAGGGAGAGAAACTGAGAGAGAGAAACGGAAGGGAGAGAGAAGGTGAAAGGGAGAGAAGAAGAGATCAATTTTAGAAGAGGGTACTTCTTTAAAACCCCAGACAGAAGAAAATGGAGGAGGAGGGACGTGAGGAAGAGGCAGAGGGAAAAGGAGAGAACGTGGGGGTGGTGAGTTAATATGGACCGTTGGATCAATTTTAGAAGAGTGAATCTCAGCCACCACTTATGGGTAGGATAAGAGGCAGTTAAAACACTCCTCTATTGTATTATAGATTCTATAGAAAGAAACAAAAGATATACTCCCTCCTTTTCGTTCGAAGTGTCTCAAAATGAAATTGGTGTGGGAATTAAGGAAAGTGAGGTAAGAAAGAGAAAAATGTTAAATGTTGTGAGTATGGAAAATTAAATAGGAAAGAGAATGAGTGGGAGGAATAGTTAGGAGAGAGAATGTTGTGAGTGTAAAAGTAAAATAGGAGAGAGAATGAGTGGGGTAAGAAGAGTATAAAAATAATAAAAACTTTCCATTTTGGGATTGAGACACTTTAAATGGGACGCCCAAAAAGAAAAGTTGAGACACTTCGAGCGGGATGGAGGGAGTATTAATTGAAACAATATCTACTTTAGTAGAAACAAATGATTTCGTGCGTCTCTTTTTTGGATTCGGATTCATTATACTTCCTCCTGTCTAAATTTAAAATTTAAAATAGCTGTCGTTTAAGTTTCTCCGTCCCAAAATATTTATAGTTGAGAAAGATATAAATTTGTTTCAAAGTATATCCTTATTTATGGTTGAAGTAAATAGTTAAAACATTTAAATATCTTATTTTAAATATTTCAAATGTAATTTAATCTATATTAAGTATGTATTAAATATATTTTTTAATTTGTGTGCAAAATTCTATAATTACCCCCTTCGGTTCTAAATAGTTGTAGTTTTGAAAGATAAATTTTGATTCAAAAACTTTAGAACTAATTTCTCCCATTCAGAACGACATCAATTTTAAGCAGGAGGGAATACATGTTGTATTGAAATGTAGAGAGTAGCATTTAAAATCAATTATTAATACAATTTAATAAATAAAGTATTAAATATATTTTTATTAATTATGTTTCTCATCTACATTATTTCTCACAATTATTAATACAATTTAATAAATAAACTCTGGAATTTTCTTCTTTTTTTATGAGTAAAATTTTAGCTTCGTTTTATTTTCACATATACTAACTTACCTTTTATTTTTATATATTTTCCATCTCAATTAGCTTATGAAATCACGAGTGAAATACGAAAGACATGTCACATATTTATATGCTTTTGAAATCATGAAGAGAAAAAGAAAAGAAAATGATTTTTTTTTTTTTTCATTTTTTTGAAAGTTACGAAATAATGAGTAAAATATGAGGGGGGGCGTGGTACAAATGGGATATACACCTAATTGGTGGGGTGGGCCTTTGAAATGAGTAATGTATAGGGAAGTCGTTACGCATTCCGGTTCAAACTAATTATCGTTTTAAAATATTTAGGTAGTTTTTTTAAAAAATAAGCATTGCCTTAATTTATTAACACAAAATCTAGGGAGAAGCGTTTCTCCATAAGTTACGGAGAAACGGTCCCATAATCGCGCGACACGATGGTAGATAAAGAAACCATGAAAGTGATATCAGAAACCTTCAAATGAATATCAGAAACCTTCAAAATGTTTACGGATATACATTTGAAGGTTTCTGATATCCGAAAACCTTCAATAGCAATTTACGGATATGTCCTAACACATTTCGGATATGCACCTAACGGTTTTCTGATATGCACCTACGCTTTACGGATATACATTTCACATCCTTCATTTATCAAATACAAAGCTTACGGATATCAACTCAGAAAGCTTACGGCTATCAATCGAAAGCTTCCTGATATCCGTGCTTTCGCCTTGGCCTTTTTTTTTTTACGGATATACATTTCACATCCTTCCTGCTATCAAATACAAAGCTTCTGGATATCAATCGCAGCTTCGGCTATCAATCGCAAAGCTTACGGATATCCAGAAGCTTTTGGTCTTGGCCTTGGGTTTTTTTTTTCTGGTTATCAAATGTAAAGCTTCTGGCTATGAAAAACACGTTTCTCCATAGTTATGGAGAAACGCGTTTCTCAGCAGACGCACTCATTTATTAAGCCAAAAATTTGTAAAAAACGCATTTTTTGATAAGTTTACTAAAAAACGTGCTTTAAAACCCGTCGCACTCTCATTCTCTCTCTAAACGCAAAAGTCTCTCTCTCTCTCTCTATTATCTCTCTAAACGCAAACACCCATTGCTCTCTCTGGATCGTCTTCTTCACCGTTCGTGTTTTTCTGTTCATCTTCTACTCTTCCCCAATTCAATCTGTAAGAGAAAATTAGGGCTCTTTAGACCTAATTTGAAAATCTTCAACAAATTCCATCAATGGCGTCGTTGGTTCCAGCTGCGGTTTCAACATTTTTCGGACGTTGTTTTTCATCTCCCTCTCCTTCTCCGTCTTCTTCTTCTTCTTCTTCTGCTGCATCAACTTCACTACTTTCTTTCTCTACTTTCCCGAAAAATGGCCGGAAAACTTGGAAGGGAAAGAGAGTAGATCGAAATTCGGAGTCGTTAGAGCAATGGTCCAGCAGGTAGCTCAAGGAGTGTCGGCTGCTTACGCTAAGGAAATGGAGAGACTTTCAGCTAAGGAATCCCTTCAAATACTCTCTCAATTCTCTCTCTGTTTCTCATATATTCATGACGAACCAAATCAGTGCCAATTCATTTTAATTCGAGTGCCAGTGCATTTTAATTCGAGTGTCAGTACATGTGTTTTGGAATGTCAGTAAACCCGTCATGCAGAACAAATCAGATGGGAATTTGAGTGCCAGTGTATGTGTTTTTGAGTGCCAGTACATGTGTTTTTGAATGCCAGTGCTTGTATTTTTTAGAGGCAGCAAAAATGTTAGCGTAACAAAGTGCCAATATTAGTGTAACAGAGTGCCAGTGTGAAGAGTGTCAGTTCATGTATATAAAAGTGCCCGTGTAAAAAACGCCAGTGTCAGTTTAACAAAGTGCCAGTTTACACTGGCACTTTGTTAAACTGGTACTGGCACTTTTTTCACTGGCACTTTGTTACACATGCACTAGCACTTTGTCACACTGACACTTTGTTAAACTGGAACTGGCACAAGCGGGGAAACACAAAATAGGTTTTTTCTAAGTGCCAGAAAAAACGCGTTTTTTATAAGACCAACTCCGTTATTTATTTTTTGCAATTTTTAAGAAAAATAATTATTGACTTAATTTAATAATAAAAATACTAATATTGCTTCTTATTTAATACTAGAATAAGTCTGTGTCCGAGGACACGTTAATTTTTTTTATTTTATTTTATTTTTAATTAAATTTTTTTTTAAGGGCAAAATGGAAAAGGGACAAATTAGTGAGAGCAAAATGGAAATTTCGGCACTTGGTACTGTTCAAACAACTGTAGCACCCAGGTCTAATTTATACAATAGATTTATCTCTCTTGTATTATTTCACACAACAACTCAATATATAAACGAGAAACTCCCCTCCCTAGCAATCTTCTTGGCTAGCTTTTTTTCTCTCAAATCTTTCTATTCACTTCCTTACAGTGTTTATGTTTGTATGAGCTAAAAGACTGTGAATTTCACAACACATTATCAGCACGAGCTTGGATCACTCTTGAATTGAAGGATTGAAGATCAATCCTTTTGGCAAAGAAATCAAACCTCCAAAGGTATGATTTTAATTTACTGCAAATCAATTTGTATTGTTGAAGATTTACACTTTGATTTATGTTTTGTTAAAGTCTGCAAAAGAGATAGAACTGAGTTAATGAAAGAACCAACTTAAAAACTGAAACAATATCTTCAGACCATCTTCTGATTTTGATTTTGGTCCATCCACATATTATCTGTAGTGCATTGTAGACAATTTTTTTAAGCTGTAACTACTTCATACTAATCTAAAAGAAAAATCACAGTGGGAATCTTCCCATGGAAAATTATTATGAGATGAAAATATGACTTTTATTTTTTCTAATCGAACCTATTTTGCCCCCCCCCCCAACTTCAAATTAGTTTTGGGTCCATGATCTACGCAAAAAACTGATCAAAAGCATATTTTTATTTTTCAAAATCGAGTCCGTTTTGACCTCCGCTTCTTCCGCCATCGATCCCCCGTTGTTTCGCCATTGACGGAGAAGAAAGAGGAGAAACTCCTTTTTAGGCCGTACACATTTGAGGGGCATTATTGCAATTAACACTTAACTTTAAGGGCAAAGAATTTCGGACCTTTATTTATTTATCTTACCATAAAGAATGTATTGGACCTGATTTATTTTGGGCTAGATGACCCATCATCATTGATGAAAGTATAATTTTTTTTAAATAACTTTAAGTTATTTAAACTTGGTATAATTAATTGATTATATCTTACTCTAATTTATGAAATATTAGCAAAATTTCATATTCCTATGGAGCATTATTTTTAACAAATATTTGCAAGCACAAATATTACATGAAAACATATAATTGTGCATATGCATGTATGGTATAGCCTTATTTTCTTGCTCAATTACACTTTAATTACCTATTTTATATTTGAAATGCATTATTTATAGGGGCATTGCCTTTCAAATTGTAATTTTATGTTAAAGTTGTAGCATGTATAATGAGCGGGGCATAAAGCTTTCAAGTTGTAAGCTATTATTGTATGGTTGCCTTTATTTTTCATAGATGCTTACATATTTTATATTATGCTCTTAAATATCATATGCTTGTGAACCAGAAGATTCACAGATAATGGAACCAGAAGTTTCCCCGGAATAAGAAAACATACAAAAACAAGAAATCAAAAATCTGCAATTTTGGATAAGTATTAATGTCAATTTTTTTTCTTGTTTAGATGGCACTACTCAACAAGTTGGACTTTCCTGCATTAAATGTCTCGGGTGAAAATTATGTGAGTTGGACGATGGATGTTAAACTCCATCTTACAAGCCGGAAGCTTAGCTCTGCTATTGAGCCAAATAACGAGCTCACTGATAATCAAAATGCAGATGCAATGATTCTGATTCGAAGGCATTTAGATGATGTTCTTAGAATGGATTATACATCCATTCAAAATCCCAAACAACTTTGGGATGAGTTGGTAAGTAGGTTTGACCACCAGAAGACCATCCTCCTACCAGAAGCTAGGAAAAGATGGACTCATCTTCGTTTCATGAATTTCAAAACTGTCAATTAATATAATTCAGAAGTGTGTCGTATTAAGTCGACACTTGAATTTTGTGGTGTAAAATTGACGGAGGAAGAAATCCTAGAAAAAACGTACTCCACCTTCCCTGCCTCTCATGTTATCCTCTCTCAACAGTACCGAGCTAAAAATTATACCAAATTCTCTGAGTTGATCACAGTTTTACTTCTCGCCAAGAAAAACTTTGATCTTCTTATAAAGAATAATGAAGCTCGTCCGGTTGGAACCAAACCATTGCCCGAAGTCAATGTGGTTTCTAAACACAACCAAGGAAATGGAAATGGTACAGGACCAAGCCACCAAAAGAGAGGAAAATGGAATACAGGAAAAACTGGCCTACGAAAGAACCAATGGAAAAGAAACAACTCAAGGGGAGGTTCTAGTGGTCAAAGAGGAGGTGGAAGAAATGGTAGACATGACCAGTGGAATTACAATAGGGACCCAAAGCCAAGACCAAAATTAGAATCAGAACAGAGATACCTCTTGTCACAGATGTGGAGGATATGGTCATTGGTCTCGAACCTGTCGTTCGAAAAATGTTAGAGGAGGTGCACAACAAAGAGAATCACACTTGGCAGAATCCAATGCTCTTAAGAAAGACCACACACCCCTTTTTCCAAGTTTGGGAACTTCTGACCATATGACACAAACTGGAATGTAGCTTGAGTAGTTATCTCATGGATCTCCTTTGTATATCCATGCCCATCTTTTTTTTCTAATATCTCGTGGTCACTTTTTGTACTGATGGTTGTGTGACCACTTGTAAATATAAGGGATGTATGTAGTTTGTTTTTCTTATTCTGGTTATCCGTTTTAGCATTATAAGTATTTTATAACTTATATTTATTGTTATATAATATGATAAATGTACTTAATGATTATTAGGAGAATGACAAGTGGGGAAGAATGTCTGGTAGATAGTGCGACAACGCACACAATCCTTCAGAATAAAGCTTATTTTGAGAAATTAAAGCCGACTAAAACCTCAATGACAACAATATCGGGATATTGTGATTGGGTAGATGGCTATAGGAAAGCCTATCTTATGTTGTCTAATGGTACGACCTTTACCATTTCTGAGGCGCTTTATTCCCCACGTTCCAGAAGAACGTTATTATGTTTTAAAGACATACGAGCAAATGGTTATCAAGTAGAAACCACCGAAGTAAATGGGATTGAATATCTGTGTATCACCTCTAATGAGTATGGCCTGAAGCGTACTCAAGAGAAATTAGAGGGACAAAATACTGGGTTGTACAAGACTATCATAAGGGTACCAGAAGTTTACCTTGTGGATAGTTCTAACCCAAGTAATGAGAGTAAATATGTTCTCTGGCATGACCGATTGGGACATCCGGGTCAAAGTGTGTATAGACACCCCATTCTGAACCAATAATTCATGATTACACTACTCTTCATCTCTCTTTTGTGTTTTTATGAAAGCATATCAGTTTCGTCATGTTTCGTTAAGTTTCTAACTTACCTCGTTAGTTTTGGACTTAACTGACTAACGGAATAACTGAAGAGGACAAAATAGTCAACCGACTAGTTGTCTCGCACGAGACATACATGTCTCGCGCGAGATAACCCCTCTGCAAGATGTGCAGAATCACAATCCTTCTCCGTTTCAACCTCTTTTTTTGATAAACATCATCTAATCTGGTTCTCCAATCATATCTGAGTTCTGGAACCTTCCTAGGTTGTTTCCCTCTCCACCTTTACCCCTTAAACCCCTATAAATACTTGACGGATTTCACTATTTCAGAGGGCCCCGATCCACAATCGAAAACACACAACACACACATTTTGTTGGTTTCTCTCCCTGAAAGATTCCTACAAAATCACCCTAAAATTATCTAAAGTTTGTTTATCAACCTTGTTGATCAACAAACATCAAAGTCCGAATCAAGGATTGAGGCGAAGCTCTGTCCGCATCAAGATTTGACTCTCATATTGAGTCAAAACTCTGCTCGAATCGCTTCTCGACCGAGAAGACATCTTAGAACCACGTTCTAAATTAAATACTCCCTAAACGCTAGGTAAATTCCTATACTTTTACTCTCTTCTTCTCAATCTCTCTCTATTGGCTTTTAGAGTGGTATAATCTCATCAAAAGGATTAGCCTAGAGTCCCTTCAATCCATGGAGGTGATCTCGAAGCATATAATCCGACATTCCTAATCAAGAAATTGATTAGGGTTTTCTTGTTCTTTTATTTAATTAGTAATTGAAAAGATTGATAATACTCAATTGGCAAGACCGATCTTCGGATTGGGTGGAATGGGTGCTCCTCGACCTTCCCATTCCATAACTTAACCCCCGAACTCTCAAATCTCTTTAGAATCAAAAATGTTTTTCTTATTGTTTTCCTAAATAAATAATAAGTGGCGACTCCTAGATGTTAATAATGCACGCATCGCTGCTTTGCGGTCAAAGGGCGACTACGGGGACAATTAATTAAGAGGGTTAGACTTGCGCACAATCGGGTATTATCAATCTTTTTTATTTTTATCGCAAAACCGATTTTAATTTTTTGAAATTTTTCTGCACTGTTTTTGTCAAAAAAAAAATCACTGTGACGATCTTGTCGTGCGGACAAAATATCCCGGCGAGATATTCATATTTGAAAACATCTTCTGTTTGGCGGCGGCTCATTAAGAAGAGCAAAAAAAAAAAACCCCTTGATGTTGACGTTTCTTAAAACTTGACCTCACATAAATATAAAACATTGGTTGACTCTTCCCTTTTTTTAACAATTTGACCAAAAAAAAATTAAAAAAAAAACGAAAACTTTACAGAAAAGTTTTAAAAATTCAGAAAAGTCAAAATAAATTATTTATCTTTTGCTTGTGCTAACTCTATTTTGTAGGATAGAGTAATTATTAATTACTTAAACTATATACTTACGTGAGATTGGATTGCTTTAATTTTTATCGGTCATCGATTGACTCGGGCTTTGTAATTAATTTAATTCTTTCTCTCTCCCTCTAAGTGAAACTACGACGGCCTGAGTCTTCCGAATTCGGGAAAAACGTAGGCAACCACTTGGTGCGGTCACTATCTGTTTTTTCTTTTAATTTTCAAAAAAAAAAACTCTCTATTTTTCTCTATCAATTAGATTGACTCTCACACACGCACATTCATGCTATATCTGTCATTGCACTACATACCCTCTATAAACCCGGGACCCACACTAAGGCGGATGACGGTAACCACCTAGTTGTCGGTCTCTCCGAAGTTGGATCATCCCACTCCGTGTATTCAATCAATCTAGATTGTCATATCGCGGGGAGTCTAGCCTTCCAGCCCTGCATCGCCACATATCATGTAGATTGACTTTTTAAGACACTCAGTGACCGGTCGATTTGATCTTAGAGTCTTTGTAATCCCTTGTCAAGATCGTTTTGTGCAATAATTCATGGAAAAGAAATCAAAAAATTATCGCTTCGGAATTATCCCTTTGGAAATGTCCCTATGATTGTCCCTTCGGATTTGCCCCTAAAAAGAGAAAAAATTTTCACCATAATTATTGCACAAAACTTGATGTTACTTGAGATTACTTCGACCCCTAGGTCCCTAGGTTTGGATTCTGAATGTTAGAAACCCCCAAAACGAATTTTCCGTCTGACCAAAATTAGGATTAAAATCAGAAAAATGTGACTTTCTGTGGTATTGTCTCGCGCGAGACTGCTTGTCCCGTACGAAATAAGTGTTCGATCTATTCGTGTTTTGGTCAAAACCTTCAAAACCTTCAAACCTTCAAAACCTTCATTCACCCTATTCTGCCTACTTATTGGGACTCGATCATGGTTTAACACGGTTGCTACACGTCTAGGTCCTTCGCCAAAGCTCGACATGACGTTCGCTCCTTCTACCATCAAGCCGATAGTCAACGAAGTTAAGGCCCAACTCATCCAAGCCCCGCTGCAGATGGACGCAACAGGTTTCAAGTAAGAAAATCGGAGCAAACAAATGGTCGCCCATAAGGGCCGCCCCTCAACTATTTGAAAGAACTCAACGAGTTGAAATGGCGTAAAGCAAAAGCTTAGGCGAAGCAGTGAATCCTCCTCCACGGCACAACTTACACTTCAAAGGTAAAGTGAATAAGATGCCCAAGAAGTCGGGCGTGTAAGAAACAGAAGAATCAGATTCTCCTCTTCCCTCATGCCTCCATTAATCCGACGCAGTGTGAAGGCCATACCTCCAAGGGTACTAAACCAAGAATAGAGGGCAAAAGGTGAAACTACTAAACTTGGTGACCATGTTACTAGAACTACCTCGAGAAGAAGCTTGAGGAGACAAGAGAAGGTGTTCCGTTCCCAGGATGTGGGTCCGTGCTGCTCAATGTACACTGAAGTATCATGACTTCAGAGGCGACACTGACACTTGCTACCACTTGACACATTCTTATGTGGAGATCGAGCTCGTCAGCGTCTGGCGTTGATAAATGATCTCTCTTTCCTACTTAATCCATGAAGAAGATGAAGCTGAAGGATCTACACTTGTCTCTTCCACTTTGAAGCTCTGACTACCCTCTCACTTTCTTCCTTTGATAGAACTAGATTAGGTTTTAAATTTTCAAGTATGAACTCGAAGAGTCGTTGTCTTTCTAGTACTTCTCGCCTCCTCTAGTTTGTGTCATCTAAACTATGCATAAATTGTAGGCCTATTTCTTCGATTAATCAATCAGTAATTTTCTTTTCCTAAACACTTTCCTTTCAAAGGTTGTTTCTACCTCATGAATATCATTTAACTCCTCAGTCAATGTACCCTCCGTCCCTAAATCATCGCAAAAATAGAGACCTCAAGCGAGTTTAAGCTAAAGACAAGTTGTCCTTAGGAAGCTTGAGGACTAAACATTACCCTCAAAAGTCCAACGAAGGAAGCGAAACTGCTATCAACATTCATCCCGAAAGAAGAGTGGGGCTACTCGGCTCAAGGCTTTGAGAGTGTCACAATAACAAAACTCTCGACGCTACGTAGGCGAAACTCCTCAAATCGTCCTGTAAAAAATAGAGCATCAATAAAATCTGCAAAAAAAAGTATAGAGAGAGAAAGAAAAACTCTCAAGCCTTCACTTGACAACAAGGATGGAATTTCACAAAGGCAGAAGGACTCTCCCATGAAAAGGAGTCAGTGATGCGTCCAGAAGAGTCACGATCCTCTCCTCGTACTCATGAAGAAGACTTTCGGTATCAGGAAAAAAATGTTTACCCTTAAGTCATACTAATGATTGGCTTTCTTCTCAAACTTATTTAGAAAACTTCTAGATGATGCACGGTTCATTAAAAGGTAGAACAAATTTTCTAGATCTTTGAGCCAGTAAGCGTTTCTTGTTAGTGCAGGGGCTTCTGTTAGCGCTCTAAATACACACTCTTGAAATCTCAAGCATCAAGCTTCCTCACCTTTCCGGTCAATCAATCTCTTGAATATCAACTCTTCAAAATAATGCAAATAATGAGCTTTTTTGCTTCTCCCTCTAATCATCGCAAAAATAGAAACTTCAAAAAGTCATGCTTGGATCACTTTCCAAAAAATAAGTCAAATCTCTCCTCTGAAGTTAAACTTGAAATCTCATCTCTCTCCTCGATAAGATTCTCTCCTCTGAGTTCTCTTCGAGTACACTGAGATATACTTTCAAAAAAAAAAAAAAAAAATGGCTCGCTAGGTTGAAAACTCGTAGAAATCGGCCTAGGGCAAAAGTTAGAGCACAAAAAAAAAAAAAGAAAACACAAAAGAGAGTCTAGAGGAAAACCGAAATGGTCTAAAAGCAAAAACCGAGTGCGCTAGGAAAAAAAAGGATACAAGGGAGAGTATTCAACCTTCTTCATCAAATGTCATTCGATCTTCTTGAAACCAATTCGACAGGTGATCTTCTTTGATCATCTTTAAATCGAAGACTTGAAAAATGTTTACCACTGAGTAAATCTTAATGATTGGGGCTTGAGACAATCAAAACCTTGGACATAAAGTTCTAGATTTGTAGTCGTTTGCCTCACAGAGACACGATTAAAAGTAAGAATGAAGATTATCGCATGCCTAGATGTGTTCACGCAGTTACTCATCAAAATTCAGCCTCGGGGACTAGCAACATCTGATATTTTGAAATCCAAGTTCATCAAAGTGGGGCTTCAAGCTTTCTCCCAGTCAAATACAGTTTACCCACTCTTCAAACTATAATCACGATTGGGGCTTTCCCTCTTGCACCAAACGGTGAATGCACCGCCCCTCAAAAAGTAAAATGCTTGGAAAACTTCAAAGATCTACTTGAAATCTTTATGTCTTTGACGAGGCGAAAGGTAAGAATCGTCGGGTCTATCAGGGACCCGGCATGCATATATCCTTGCATTCTACGGGAGACGAGAACCTCCGCTACCGATTCAAAAAATGTAATTCAAAGATGCCCGAGCTAAACTTGACAGAAAGTGACCCAATCGGTCTAGGCCCAATCGGCGGTGCGACACAAAGGTCAGTGAGAGTATTAGGCAGCTTCAAGTCAGTCGGCTTGACACCAGTATCAGAAAACTTCAGTGACCTCGGCGACAACTTCAAAGTACGTGACGGCAACAAACTTCAAGTCGTGACCTCGGTGACAACTTCAAGTCTGTGATGGCGGCTTCAGAGTAGTCATGAGACCTCGCAAACATCGGTAACCTTGGGCGGCGCACTTCAACAACTTCATCGACAAACATGTATCTTCGACGGGTGGCCAGTTGTAGTCTTGATTCCTCGAGTATGATTTTACCTTTTCAAAAAAATCCCTCTTCGATTTTCAAAAATGCTTTTCAAAATACCTAAAATAGCCTTTTTAGTATTTTGGAGTTGGAACTTGTGACGATTCTCTCTTAGAGATACGTAGTGCGACGGCCGTCATCGTCGAAATGATGATATCTTTCAATGTCCCTAGCCTTCCATATACCATATTCATAAGACCTTAGAGGCTGTCAGAAGCCATTACGAACGATAATTCGCTGATTACACCACTCTTCGTTCATCTCTCTTTTATGTTTTGATGAAAACATATCGGAATTTCGTCATGTGTGCGTACGTTAAGTTTCTAACTAACCTCGTTAGTTTTGGACCTAAACGGTCCATCCAGAGACGGAATAAATATACCCTTGCATTACAGGACAAAGCTATCCTTGAAATGACTCGCTGACCGAATGACCGTGTCTTGCGACGATATCCACTGATGCGCTGTTCATTAATGACTCTTCTCGTTTACCTCCCATCTTTTCTCGATACATCCCATCCGGTTGACCTCCCAACAACACAATTGATAAGTTAGGCAACTTCAAGGAGTGTTTACCTCGCGGCCTCTACCTCAAACCCCATATCGTGATGAGTCCGTGACCTCGGCTGAACAAACACAATTTGTTGGTTTCTCTGAATCCAGGATTCTTGACCTCGGCGACAAAACCTCCCTAAAATCACCTTAAGTTTATTTATCAACCTTGTTGATCAACAAACATCAAACCGAATCAAGGATTGAAGCAAGCTCTGTCATCAAGATTTGACTCTCATATTGAGTGAAACTCCAAATCACTTCTCGACAAAAGACATCTTAGAACCACGTCTAAAGTCTTTTGATTCCTCCTAAACAAGGTAAATTTTACTTTTCTACATCCTCTTCGATTTTCCAGAGTAATGCTCCTTCAAAATACCTAAAATAGCCTCTTTTAGTGTTTTGGAGTGTAATCCCATCATTTGAGATTCTCTCGAATCAGGGGTCTAGTGCGGCACGGCATCTCTAATCCAAGAAATTGGTTCGAATGATGTCTTGTTCTTCTTTAATTATTTATTGAAAAGATTGATAATACTCAATTGGCAAGACCTGATCTTCGAGGATCTGTAGAATGGATCATTCGACCTACCCGTTTCATAACTTAACCCGAACCCTCAAATCTCTTTTCAAATAAAAGGTTTTCTTATTGTTTAATAATAAGTGGCGACTCTGTTATTCAAAATTCACGCATCGCTACAGCAGGAATCGTAAGGATCCAAAATAGTCATCGAGACCTAGATATAGTGCAGAATCATGTGAATATCCTCGGCAGAGGATGTGCTGTAGTGATGAGTCTAGATTGCTTTGAGATTTTCTTGATAACCTCGATCTAAAAGTGCCTTAAATCGATCACATTAATCGGAAAAGCTTCGAGAATATAATCGAAAGTAAGGAAATCGGTCCACCTCTTAAATCATAAATACTTGGTGACTTGATTTCAAAGGATACAAATTGAAATGGGAAAGAAAATGCCAGAAGTTGAGATAAAATGTGAAGTCGGTAATGAAAGTGTTAGAAGGATCGGGGAAATGGACGTATGTTTTGTACCGGGGAAGTTGACTCGATGTGATAAGCAATATTTTGATGATATATTATTTTACTGCTCTCAACTCGATCATGAATAACAGGCTAAGAGTCGGACGGAGGCTTACAAGATGCTTCCTAACAAAATATTATGCCCATAAGTGTTTACTCTTTTCAAGTTCTTAATATCTCTCTAGGCTTTTAGAGGTGGTGTAATCCCAAAGGATTAGCTAGGTTATTGTTATTGATGAAGGCGAAGTCTCGAGCGTTATTTTGTTCGGAAATTGTTGGGAGTTTTCTTGTTCTTTATTTAATTAGTAATTAAAAGATATGATAATACTCGATAGCAAGCCAAATGATTACAGGATTGGGTTTATAGTTATGCTCACTCGTCACAGTTCGATAACTTAACCGGCAAATGGTTTCTTTTGATATTTCTTATTGATTTCCGCATCGGATAAGAGTGGTTCCAGCATGTGGATGTTGGTTGTCGATGATGAATGTCGCATGTAAGTTCGCATGTAGCATGTCTCGTGTTGTATCTTTGCTAATGTTATGATTGTTATATGCCGCATATTGTATATTATCTATATGCCGCATTATATATTATTCTATATGCGCTTGTTATATGTCGACGTTATGCTTAGGTGATGGTTTTAGCCAAGTTATGACTATATGACGCATGTTGGTTCCGCATCTTTGTATGTCGCATCTCATTTCTCTCTCTTTGATGTCTCAGGTGGGAGTGGGCAGCGTAAGTTGCCGAGCTTGATCCTATCCAAACGTAATCTCGCAGAAGAATCCCGATGGCGTGGCCATGTCGAAGATGAAATGATAAAGATAATGATTTATTTTTTGCCCTATAAATGACTCCTTCCATGGCCATTTTTCAATGTATGATATTTTAATTGAGCTTTATCTCTCCTCTCTCTCTCTCTCTCTCTCTCTCTCTCTCTCTCTCTCTCTCTCTCTCTCTCTAGAAATATGTTATATATGAAATGTTATGAATGGGATTGATGATTACATGGGGGAAAGCCTATTGCCTAACGGTGTTTTGTAAGGTTTCTTATAAAAGCGTGTTCATCGGTTATACGTAGCTTTATTCTTTTAGCAGTCCCATTTAAAGCATGTCTCTACTTCTACTTCTTCGTTCTTCCTCCCTAGGGCTTTTATAAAGAGGGTCTAAGACAAACATTTGAGGACGCAACTCATCAAGATAAGAGTCATAAACACTCATGTTCAGTTCTACAATCCCAATCATCATTCCTTCCAAAGTAGATATGGTTCTTAACCCAATCTAGCTATTTTAATCTTTGATAGTTTTAGATAATGTTAATGATAATTTTTCATGCTTCTTTTATGTCATTTTTTGTTCAATCACTCCTTTTAATGATCGATTGTAAAATGATCTCAATTCATGAATTTTTCTTAATTTAAGATTCAATATTTTTACCATAAAAACAATTTTCTATTGTTATCACTGTCTCTCACCACCACATCGAGGCCAATCGTTTGTATTGGGAGGGATGGGTGTTTAATGACTTTCCAACCTTAACTTAATCTCTGAACCCAAAATCCTGATTTCTTATGTTTTGCTTAAAATTAAACACAGGTAGTGACTCATATATAAAAAACCAACGTTTTTCCACACGCTTATAGGGAGTCGTTTGGAGGCTCGAAGATGTAGAAGCAACAAAACAACGGAGGCAGAAGAGCGGAGAGTGTTCAACCTCCAGAGTTGGTGTGGTGGAGAAGCACTAGATGAAGAAATACGGAGAAGGTGCGATTGGCGTGAATGGTAGAGCTGAGGAGAAAGGGAGAAATCAAATTAGGTCAAAAGATAAATATATATAGAGAGAAGAGCGGAAATGTCAACACAAAGAAGAATCGTTGGAGGCTCGACGACATTGGTTTTTTTTTTACAGAAAGGCATATGCTGACAGGTTGTTATACAACGTAGTTTATATATTCAGGGTCTAGTCATGGATCGGTGACTGTTTAAACCCCAACCTGACTTAAACATGTTTAGATTATGAAAATTGCTACAAAATAATTTTCAAAGCAGTGTTACCTTAGCGATGGATATACTAGTCTATAACTATGGAAATGTTTTTCCAATTAAAGCTTTACATTTGATAACCGATGTGAAAAAAAACCGAGGCCGAAAAAGCTTCAATATCAGAAGCTTTGCGTTGATGTAAAGCTTTGCGGTTGATATCCGAAGCTTTGTATTTGATAGCGAAGGATGTGAAATGTATATCGAGAAAAAAAAAACCCAGGCCAAGACCAAAAGCACGGATATCCGAAGCTTTGCATTTGATAACTTGAAGCTTTGCGGTTGATATCGAAGCTTTGTATTTGATAGCGAGAAGGATGTGAAATGTATATCGAAGCTGTTAGGTGCATATCAGGAAAGCTGTTAGGTGCATATCCGAAATGTGTTAGGGCATATCCGAAATTGCTATTGAAGGTTTACGGATATCCGAAAACCTTCAAATGTATATCCGAAACATTTTGAAGGTTTACGGATATTCATTTGAAGGTTTACGGATATCGCTTTCATAGGTTTTACGGCTATCTAACTCGTTGTCGCGCGACATGTCGGGACCGTTTCTCCGTAACTTATGGAAAAACGGCTTTTTCTATGATTTTGTGTTAATAAATTAAGGCAATGCTTATTTTTAAAAAAACTTACCTAAATATTTTAAAACGATAATTAGTTTGAACCGGAATGCGTAACGACTTCCTATACATTACTCATTTCAAAGGCCCACCCCATATTAGGTGTATATCCCATTTGTACCACGCCCCCTCATATTTTACTCATTATTTCGTAACTTTCAAAAAATGAAAAAAAAAAAAAAAATCATTTTCTTTTCTTTTTCTCTTCATGATTTCAAAAAGCATATAAATATGTGACATGTCTTTCGTATTTCACTCGTGATTTCATAAGCTAATTGAGATGGAAAATATATAAAAATAAAAAAAAGGTAAGTTAGTATATGTGAAAATAAAACGAAGCTAAAATTTTACTCATAAAAAAGAAGAAAATTCAAGAGTTTATTTATTAAATTGTATTAATAATTGTGAGAAATAATGTAGATGAGAAACATAATTAATAAAAATATATTTAATACTTTATTTATTAAATTGTATTAATAATTGATTTTAAATGCTACTCTCTACATTTCAATACAACATGTATTCCCTCCTGCTTAAAATTGATGTCGTTCTGAATGGGAGAAATTAGTTCTAAAGTTTCTGAATCAACATTTATCTTTCAAAACTACAACTATTTAGAACCGAAGGGTAATTATAGAATTTTGCACACAAATTAAAAAATATATTTAATACATACTTAATATAGATTAAATTACATTTGAAATATTTAAAATAAGATATTTAAATGTTTTAACTATTTACTTCAACCATAAATAAGGATATACTTTGAAACAAATTTATATCTTTCTCAACTATAAAGATTTTGGGACGGAGAAACTTAAACGACAGCTATTTTAAATTTTAAATTTAGACAGGAGGAAGTATAATGAATCCGAATCCAAAAAAGAGACGCACGAAATCATTTGTTTCTACTAAAGTAGATATTGTTTCAATTAATATCACCAATCCCATTTCGAAGTGTATCAACTTTTCTTTTGGGCGTCGTTTAAAGTGTCACGATCCCAAAATGGAAAGTTTTTATTATTTTATACTCTTCTTTGCACTCGATTCTCTCTTTTACTTTTACACTCAACGCGTTCTCTCCATAACTGTTCCTCGCTCATTCTCTTTCTATTTAATTTTCCATACTCGCATGACATTTAACATTTTTCTCTTGCACCTCACTTTCCTTAATTCCACACCGATTTCATTTTGAGACAACGAGCGAAAAGGAGGGAGTATATCTTTTGTTTCTTTCTATAGAATCTATAATACAATAGAGTGTTTTAAGCGCCTCTTATCACTGCCGCGTAAGTGGTGGTGAGATTCACTCTTTAAAATTGATCCAACGGTCCATATTAACTCACCACCCCCACGTTTCTCTCCTTTTCCCTCTGCCTCTTCCTCACGTCCCTCCTCCTCCATTTTCTTCTTTGTCTGGGGTTTTAAGAAGTACCCTCTTCTAAAATTGATCTCTTCTTCT